>JANAVB010018799.1:3117616-3324922 GCA_029216955.1 Iris pallida
AAATTATTTTAAGGTGGGTAGATTTGTGAGCCCTTGAACAATATATATATATATATATATATATATATATATATATATATATATATATATATATATATATATATATATATATATATATATATTTTATATATATATATATATATATATATATATATATTGTTCAAGGGCTCACAAATCTACCCACCTTAAAATAATTTCGTCCTCGAAATTCGATAAGGCTATGATCTACTAGAATGAATGGTCTAACATATTTCTATTTTAAATACTCTTAAGCCAATATCTAATATAGAATTATCAACAATACCACTACTATAAACCTACTAGGAACTACCGTCAACTCCTCCCTGTAGTGCTGGCGTATCCTCCATGATCATGGCAAAAGCTTACCCTCCTGGTGCTACAGGTTGACGCCTTGGGTAATCTCGAAACTGATGTTGTTCCGAACCACAGTTTAAATATTGGCCTAGTCTCCGACGGCAATCGCTCTCGCTATGTTCCTTCTTTCTGCAATACTGACATGTTGGAATCTCTTGATTCAGGTAGGAGACGTCTCCCGGTTGCTGATGATACTGTTGCGGTGAAGTCTTCTTTGGAACATTGAGACGTTTCGCTACTCCCAATTTGTTGTTGTCTCCTCCATGAGCATCTCGATCTCTCTTCGGTTTGTGCTTTAGTTCTTCTTCTACTGCTTGTGCGACCTTCAAGATTCTTTCATATGTGGTGGCCTGGCTGGTGGCGATGGCGATGCAAATTTCATGAGATAGCCCTTTTCGGAATTTTTTCGCTTTGGCTGCATGGGTCAAGGCATCTGCGAAGCGACTGAGGCGGAAGAACTCGGCGGTGTACTCGTCGATGGAGAGGTTGCCCTGCTCGAGGCTCTCAAACTCATTTTCTAACTCTTCTCTGGCCGCGTTAGGGTAGAATTTTGTCTTGAACAGCTCCTTGAATTCTTCCCAAGTCACATCTGGCGCGGTGAATCGAGGCTTGTCTCTATACCACGTGCAGGCGATGTCATAGAGCTACATGCTAGCTGTCTCGACCTTCTTGTCTTTAGTAATTCGAGCCATCAGGAGATTGCAATCCACGTTCTCTAACTAGTCGTCCGCGTAGAGGATCCCTTCCGTTCCTTTGAATTCCCTAGGCCTAAGGTCCATGAAATTATTAGGAAGTTCCGGGACGCAATGTGGGAGCCTCCCTAGTCTGAAGAGCCTCTCTCAAAGTGTCACGTAAGATGTTGGCTTGTGTCGTCTGGGAAGCGATGATCTGCTGGAAGATTTCGAGGAGCGTAATGTTGTCCAGTACAGGTGGCGGAGGCAGAATGTGTGCTGGATACACGACAGGGGATCGATACATCGCTGGTGCTGGGTACATGGTAGGAGCTGGATATGGAACATGTGCTGGATAGTGAACTTGTGCTGGTGGTTGGACAGATGCTGAAGGCAGAACGGGTACTGGTGGTAGAGTCTGCGAAGGAAACTGCGGGGGTGGTGGAATGTCGTCTCTACAAAATCTCGAGAATTGTGGCTGTGGCGGATTGCCCATATGAGTAAGTTGGCCTTCCTGCGTCGGTGGGGTCATGTATGTGAAGAATCCTCCTGCAGTCAACGGGGTGTCCAGGGAAGCGTTGTTCCTATCTTGGGAATCCATTTACTGCAATAAAAGGAAACATTTAGCTACTGAAGAATTTCAAGTAGGATGCAAGTTAAGGATTCAACAAAAATCAAGGATTACAGGTCAATAGTATGTCAAGACATGTGGATGAGATCCTAAGAGTCTAATCCTATTTGCCGGCTCACGTCGGTACAATAATGTAACCGGAGTGATTAACGTAGACCTGCATGGGCCGCCAAAGAAATTCATAGGATTAATGTAATTTTAAATTTTTTGGTCTATCGTGATGGCGATGGTAGCTTTCTCTACACGGGACAAGATGCTATTTTTCAGCAGTCCGATGGAAGTCGGATAATTTTCGATGAATGAATTGACAACCAAACCCTTCAAAAAAGGGAGGGCGCTGCCCCGAACCTAGCGACTTGACCGGGCAAGTCGAACCTCGAATATCTCTGCGCAGTGCAATAATTTGGATCTAGCACACTTGAGAAAGAAGCTAGATTTATAGCCATAATAGTTGGAATTTTATTTCTCTTTTATTGCTATATTTTCTTATTAGGATGTTTGTTTTTTGTGGATGTTTATTATAAATTGAGCCCACATTAATAATGGACAACATGGACATAATTCAACTAGTAGAAAAGCCCTCATTGTTAAATAATTAAGTGGGAGAGGGAGTTTATTTGGAATAAATCCCATGGTCTTGATTACTAGTATGTAGGTGATATAATTATACTTACGTGTTGGTTTTAGTGTCTTCCTCCATATTGGATGAGTTTAATTGCGGATAACCAGTACATACTTCATTTGGAATAATGATAGAAATTTGCCTAGTGTGTGTTCACTTCTTCATCTGAAGGAACTCATTACGAAGTAATGGAGTTAGTATTAAGTAATGGTATACACTTATATACAAATAATGATATCCTCCCCATCGGAGTTATTTCTATTATTTGTAGGACGAAAACAAGACAAAAAAATTAATTTTATTTGTCATAAAATTTGGTTGACATGATATTAAATTAATAGGAAAAGCCTCCTTAGACAAATATTAAATTTGTATACGTCCACACTATCGTAGCATACTAAATTCATGGCATTTAAGGTGTTAGTGAATTTTTTTATTATTTTGAGCGAATTAATATTTAATTAATTCTAAAGTTTTTGTCCTGCATAATAGTTAAGTATGTGATTCTTAGAATTTCAAAAAATAGCTTCATTTTGTCCACTTATGGTAGTTCTTAAAGAAAATAAACTTACTGGCGCTAATTACATTGATTGTAAACGTAACTTGAATATTATCTTAACTACTGAGGAGTACAATTTATACTCAATGAGGAAATCCCACTTAAGCCTGATGCTAATTCTAATGAAGAGGTCAAAGTGGCTTATAAGAAGTGGATAAAGGCAGATGAGATGGCACGGTATTATATTTTGACATCTATGTCAAATGTGCTGCAATATCAGCATAAGGCCATAGCCACAGCTTATGACATGATGTATAACCTCAAGAAACTCTTCGAACATCAAAGTAGGGTAGCTAAGTAGCTTGCTGCGAAGAGTTTGATGAATACGACCATAGCTGAAGGAACGCTAGTAAGGGATCAAGTTCTCTAGATGATGGGTCATCTGAATGAGATGGAGATCCTTGGAGCTAAAATCGATGGGAAAACCTAGCTCGATATAATTTTTGGAACTTTGCCTAAAAGTTTTGATTCAGTTTGCCTTAACTACAACATGAACAAAATGTTGCATAGTTTGGCAAAATTTGCAAAAGAATTACAGGATGATAAAGCTCTCTTTAGGCAGAATAGTCATATTTATGTTACTGAAAAGCTTTTACTTCTAAGCTGAAAGGTAATAAGAAGAAGAATAACATTCAGAATCAGCAAATTCAGCAAAGAAGGGCATTAGACCTCAAGAAGCTGTGAAAAAGTTAAAAGACAAATATTTCACGTGCAAAGGGTTAGGACATTGGAAGAGTGGTTGTCTACTTCTCAAACAAGGGAACAAAGAAGGTGTATCTCATTTAGCAATAGTTGAAACATGCTTAGCAGTGTTATCTACCGGCACCAGATGTATAGATACAAGACAACTTTCCTTAATAGAAGTCTTGAGAAAAACATCTATATGAAGCAACCAGACGGGTTCATTGAAAAGGGCCAAGAGAATCATGTTTATAAGCTCAAGAAGTCCATTTATGAACTTAAGCAAGCTTCTAAATCTTGGAACATCCATTTTGATCAGGTGATAAAATCCTATGGATTTGATCAATGTCCGATGAATCTTGTGTATACAAAAAGTGTAACAAAAATATGGTGGTATTCCTAGTACTTTACATGGATGATTTATCTAATGTAAGGGTATATCTATCAAAATAGTTTCATATGAAGGACTTGGGAGAAGTAGGTCACATTTTTGGGATTAAAGTTCTACCAGAACGAAAGAAAAAGATGTTGGGCTTTTCTCAAGCTACCTATATCGATACTGTACTAACTAATTTTAGTATGCTAAGAAATTTTACTTACCTTTTAGGCATGGAATAGCTTTATCAAAGGAGCAGTGTCCGAGGATACCTAAAGATAAAGGACATGAAAGCAGTTCCTTATGCTTCGACAGTTGAAAGCTTAATGTATGTAATGCTATGTACGAGACCAAATATCTGCTTCATCGTTGTCATGGTTAGCAGATATCAGTCTAACCCAAGATAAGACCATTGGACTGTGTAAAACATATTCTCCTTCGGACATTCCTTGACTTGATGCTCTGTAGAACAACAACGAAAGTATTGTATGGCTCTCTTCCTACTATCTTTCGACCTGTGTCCCAACCTTTGGTAGTAGTTGCAAGTAACCTGATGTTGCTTCTGCTGCTGGACCTAGGCTTGTCCTTGGAAGATCTCCTACTAAGCTAGGCCTGATCCTGGAAAGTCTTCTGCTGACCATAGTGGCATTTCGACGGTCCAAGATTAGGATCCTTGCCTCCATTACGATCCTTCTTAAGTCTAGGCTCCATGTCCATCTCAACCTCCTGTGCTACACCCAGCATCTCCTCGTGGGTGCAAGCTCGGCTGGTGGTGTAAACCCCCAAAAATTTTACTATAGATTTTTTATTTTATTTTTTATATTGGTATTTATACGTCAAGGACGAATACGTATATACATAGTATTAGTTATTTTTATACAAAAGTTTTATTTTAAGTTTTAATAAATATAGAAAATAATATTTTTTGTTTCGAAATACATATAAGATAAATATTTTGTATATAAAATATGTCCCGCCGGATTTTAGTCAAACTATTATTTTATTTTATGTAAAGTCTATTTTATATGTTATATAAGTATATATACTAATTTAGAAAATAATGTTTGTCTTTTGTAAATAATATTTACTATTTGCATGCGATGTACATGAAAATAGATTCATCTATATTTGGAAAAATTTGAATTTCAAAAAAAATTTGACATTACTTCTATTTATGAAAAAGTATTTTTATATTTGTTTGATTTAAATGTTTAAATATTTGAAGTTCTATAAATTTGGATTATTTATCAAATTGGTTTTAAATTTGATTTAAATTAATTGTGAGACTATCTAGTGGGGATTTAAATGAGTCCTAACCCTTATCTAACTAGGAGCCCACCTCCTATATAAGGAGAGCTTCCTTCACTTTTTTTAGAAAACCAAATAGTTCTACTCATCCATCCAAATTTGTATCGTGCATTATGTATGTGTACAACTTCTCCGTATCAGCCGTGACGGCCTCAGATCCGACTCCGGGTGTCTTTCTACTATTTTCCTTTTTACATCTATAATTTCTCACAGTCCGACGACTCCGAACACATCAACAAAATTCTACAAAATTTTTTTGTGTCCGTGTCACACAGGACACGCGACACAAACCCTAACTTAACTCAGCCACCGCCATGCTAGAATCCCGTCTCCGCCACAGCCTTTCCGCCTGAGTCATCACCGCTGTCACCATATCCACCACTCGCCGGAACCCCACCGGTTCTCCACTTCCTCCACTACCTATTTTCCTCTTCACTGTCGGCCCAGACCTCCGCTCGACCCACACTACTCCTCCCTGTCGACCGCATTCCTTCGCCCGCCCTCGACCTCCGTACCTACCCATCGCGATCTCGACTACCCAAATACCACCTCCACCCGTCGTCACCATCACAACCACCACCATCAAACTACCACGACCCCTCCGGCGTGCTGAGTAGCACACGTCCGCCTCTAGCCGTTCCAGATCCGACCCCCGAAATACAAGATCTGCACCGAACGGTGTCAAGCCAGTGCTACTGCAGTCTGCCCCATCTCTGTCGATCCCGTGGTCGCTCCTCTGTGCATCGACCGTGTAGCTCCCTTCGACGTGCGCTGCGATCCCGACCTCGACCCCGGATCCGGTGAGCCCTCGCGCCGCCATGAGCTTCCCCGCGGGTGATCTTTGATGAGCTCCTGTGTCGAGCCTTAGTAATGCCTCTACTCTGTCTCTCGCCTCCCCCTCCATTTTTTCCTTACCAACTCCTGCTCTCTCTCGATCTCTTTCTCTCATGCTCTCTCCCTATCGCTCTCTTTTTCTTCCAATATCTCGTTCTCTCTTCCTCTACACTTCCCAAGAAGTAGAACAGAGGAAGCACAGTGCTGCCATATGAACAAATGTTCTTTTTTTTTTAAATCTTTTACTATTATTTTTATTTTTATTCTTGTGTTTCATTACAGTGTTAATTAATATTGACATTGTCATTTCTGTCAGAATAAGAATACAATATTTATTTGTATTATTATTATATTATTATTATTATTATTTTATTATTATTATTATTATCATTATTACTCTTTGTTTGAATAGATATTTATTATTATTAGTTATTACTATTATTTATTTTCTTTATTTTCATAATTATATATATAATTTTATGAGAAATTATTATTTCTTATCAATATTTTTGTATCATTAGTAATACAAAATATTTAAATATATATATGTTACTATTTTCGAAGGTTCTATTATAACCAAAATATAGTATTAGGCTTCTCCCTACACCTATTTTCAATTTGGATTAAAAACCCTAAATGTATTATTTTAGTATTTCTCTAGCTAATTTAAAGTATAGATACAATTAACAAAATTATAGACCTAAAATAATTTTTTATTTACTTAAATGTGTTTTTGGACTAATAAAAAATTAGTTTTTAAATATTATGAATATTTTCTAAAAATAGTATAAGTAACTTTTTACTCCAAATCTCTTCGATTATTATCACAATTCATGACTAATCATGCACTCATATTTTCTCGCGAATTTGGATTCCTTCACATCGACCATGGCTATCAGACAAATTGGACTTGTGAGATCGTCGCACCACGACCTTGCCATATTTACTGCTTATATTTAGTTGCATCTTTTTTGATTAATTACTGCATATTAACTATTTATTATTTCTAGTTCTTCCAGTTGCATCTCCGTTTACGGTTTATGGTTTACTTTATTGTGCTTCCAGTTATACATGATGCAAGTGTTAGTCATGCTTTTAATATTATCTTTAAGTTGTGCATATAGACCTAGAGTTAATGGACTACCCCTTGTTTAGTAAGCATTTCATAAACTTTGATACGAATGTGATACGAGATGTGTGTGAGTTGTGAGTATCATATGGAGGTAACTTGCGACATGGATAGGTACATAGGGTGAGGATGACAGTTCCACGAGATGTGTGTGACTTGGCTGATTAACCAAACGCATGCATTACGTCCAACTGCCAAATAGATGCATGATAGAAAGGCTTGGCAGTTATTAAAGGTACAATGTTGTGGATACGACATGGATAGGTATATAGGGTGGGAAGGATAGTTCCTTAGCGTATGGGCCAAGTATGCACTTTCCTTTTGTAACCGGAAGCTCCGCTGGAGATAAAGGGTATGAATACTGTAAGCCCCCTGAATTTTAGGGCTGTTTTAAATTTTTCTAAATGAATTATTATCGATAAATATTTTATTTATTTAATTGTTTAGATTATTAATGTACCTTTCCGTAGCTTTGACTTCTGGAGCGTCAGGGATACCAATCTCTGTAAACTCTCTTCACGAGTTTTGAAGTAGACAAGATTATCTTCGTTTTGATATATCCTGTCCCACTTGAATTCGTTCCCTTGTGCTCTTTTTGTATCGCGCAAGTTCGGGTCAACTTAGACCGATTAACCGTTGAATATTATTCCCACTTTTATTTTTGATCATCGTTTGCACGTTACCGTTGCTTTTAATTTAGGAGCACCAGATCAGCCATTTTTTCGAAACCAACTTCTCATGAATGATCTACTCGAGACGCTCTCCACCCATGACCTTCGTGTCCCACTCAGACACTTCATTTTGTGCTTCATTTTCTTCGCACAACTTTCGGGTCAATTTAGGCCGATTTATTTTCTGCCGTGAAACCCGATTTAATTTCTAATTTAATTTCGAGACCCGACATCGATCCAACCTGTCAACCCGAAGTATGGACGTGGCCCATACGAAGCCTACTCCCCGCCTGAAACTTGTGTCCCATTTATTGGAGTTCCCGCATGTTGTTTATTTACCCATGATTATAAATACGCATTTAATTCGAATATTGCCCCCCTGTCCGATTTTGGCCCGACCCGGCTCGACCGAACCCGAACCCAAGCTCCCTGTTGTCCTCTCATGACTGCTCAAATACCCCGCTTAATTTTCCCCTTTTTCCTATTTTGAAAAATATCTCTTCCTCTCTCTATTTTATAAATATCTCCTTTATTATATATATATACACACATATATATATAAATAAATATCCTCCCTCTCCTTAAATCACTCCCACACAAACTCCACCTCACCACACTCTCTCTCACAACCCCATCACCAGCCGACTACAAACCCCCCCTCTCTCTTCAAATAATATCCCACTCTATTCTCACTCTCTTTCTCTATTCTTACTCTCTTTCTATATTATATATATGCACACATATACATCTCTCTCTCTTTTCTTTCAAACACACACAAAACAACACCACCACCACCCCACTCCAAGCACTCGGCCGAACACCCCTCCCTGGTGGCCGAACACCACCACCACCTTCTCCCCACAGCCTCCTCCTCCATTATCATCATCATCCCAACACCATCACTACTCACAGCCATCAACATTACCATCATCATCATCCACAACTAAACACCACCACCACAACCACACCGCATCACCACCACACGTCGCCGACCACCGCCACCGGCGACCGTACCCACGTCGCGGCCGCCGCCGGCCACTGCCGCGTCGCGCCAGGCCAGCCCCGCCCCCACGCGCAGCGCTGCAAACAGCAGCAGCGAGCAGCAGTACGCAGTAGCCGCGCCACCCCGCGTGCGCCACCGCGGCCGACCGCCGCCGCCGGCGACCCCCCCTGGCCGTGCGCGACCCCGGCGACCTCCCCCTTGCCATCGGCCACTTTCCCGACGCGCCGCATAGGCTATTCGTGCATTTCGCACGAAATTCCGTCGACGCGCGCGCGGGTTGAATCCAGAAATGGAGTTTCGGGACAGCAAGTTCGTGCACGTTTTTCGGGAGATCCGACCGTTGGATCGGTGAACTTTTTGCTCCGTCGCAATCTCGGTATATCCATCTTCACTCCTGCCAATTTTCGCCCGTTAATTTCGTCGTTTGATACCTCAAAACTGGCCACCAAGTTGACGTTTTAAATTGAACTGTTTTTGGACAGTTTCGTGGAGCCGACTTCGTCAGCTCGTAACTTCGCCGTCGCAGCTCCGTTTTACGCACCGTCAGTTCCGGTGCACAGCTGGTATAACCATCTTCCTGTCTCCTTTATATTTTGTTTAATTTTAAGCACGTTTGGTTGGTCGAATTCGACGCCAAAGTTGGCCGTCCGAATTCTTTAATTTGCACTTATAAAATTCCATTTTTGAACCCGGGACTCCGGATTCAATTTCTGACACCACCAGTAGACTCGTGGCATCGTTCTGGCATGTTTTCATATAAAGTTTGCTTGATTTGGAGAACGTGGGCCCTGGCACGTATTTCGGTGCAAAGCGGGTCCCACTTTTCGAGTCAACGGGTCACTTTGAGATCGGCTCATCGGAATCCAATTTCGGATATACCGTTGAGTTCGTATCGTCATTTTGGACTCGTTGACATATAATTTGCTGAGTTTTGAAGACATTTGCTCCGGCACGCATTTCCGTGCAAACCGGATACCAAGTGTCGCGTCAACGTATCATTTTGAGATCGGCACATCGGAATTCCATTTTGGACATATCGTTGGGTTCGTATCATCATTCTGGATTCGTGGACATATAATTTGCTAGGTTTTGTAGACTTCTATCCCGACACGCTTTTCGGTGCAAAGTGTGTCCAACGGCGGACATCATTTTGACCCAAAATTACGGTTTTGCCCCTGTGTCTAAATTGGACTTATGGGTAGGCTATCCTAGCTGATTTGACCGTTCTGGACACGTTGGTGATATTTATTTTATCATCCGACAACATCTGTAGATTTTGATTATGTATTATCCTTAATTTATAATTAATTATTTTTCTAGATATTGTTACTTTCTGGTTTTGAATTTTTATATATATTTTAATAGCTGTAAAAATCTTGGAAAAATGGTATTTAAATATTATGTTAATTTAGCTAATTTATTATGATTTTTCTAGCATTTAATAAGTACTTTTGGTATTTTATAAAAATGGGAAAACAGAACTCATTTTTAATATATTTATGTTTGCTGATTTTTAATAATTATTTATGAGGGTTTATAAATCCCAGAAAAATTAGTATAAATTTCTATAATTAACAAGGATTATTTTGGTACTTTATTTTATATATATTTAAGCTTTTTGTCTATCTCTAAAATTGTTGGAACTTAGTGTACCGTTTGATTTATTTATTGAGTAGTTACAACTTGCAAGTTTTGCGTTGATTTGAGTTGTTATAGTATTGGACCTCACCCCGCACTAGTGTAAAGACCCTAGAGAGTTAGTTTGTGTATAGTGGCACTTCACATTAGACTTTTATGCTAGGTCCCTACTTGGCTAGTATCCAGTTAGGAGTCGTGTCACACCACTAGTATATTGTTGATCCTAGCTTAGAACTGAGTTGTATATCATTATTGACAGGACACCAGGCATCTATATCTTCGCACTAGTATTCTTGCTTTGCTCGAGGCAAGTACATCTACACACTCATTTACTGTCTTTTAATGCTAGAACATGTATTAATCCTGTTAAAATACTGCTTTCTGAATAACTGCAAGATAAATCTTCACATGTTACATTAATTTGGTCCCTACCATACTTAGGACAGTTCTTATATCTTCACATGTTTCATACTGGTTCTCAGTACATGTTTCACTATGCTTTATACTACTCGGATTATTCACATGTTTTATACTGCTCCCAGTACCTGCCATACTGCTCCCAGTATCTCTCACATACTTTATATCGTTCTCGTATCTCCCACATGATTTTACTGTTCTCGTATCTCTCACATGTTTAAATAACGGGTTAAGGGGAAACTGTTAGTATTGTACGTGAACATGACCCCCTTCTCCGTATGTACTTACCGCGCTCGGTGCCATTCTATATGTGACCTTGCCGTATGTTCTGGTCCCGCATTTGTGTATGGATATACACCGATGCCGTTATGTGTACGTATGTGCACATCAGAAAATTGATATGTACCGCTGTACATCCTATTCACCTATTGACCGATTCACGTACATACTACAGTTTTAAACTTTTAAACTATATGTTGTCATTTCTAAAAAGAACCAATTAAACCATGATATGCCATGTTCCCTATGTTACCATGATACTGTGATCCCAGTTGTACCATGAGGCCATGTTTTTTCAGTATTTTTTGTTTTATAGACTTATCACACCATGATTCTTGTTGTACATCTCTTTCATTATATGTTCAGTACTTTAGTTGTAGAGGTTGTACTTGCTCCCGTCCTGACAGGATAACGTTGTAGGTATACTTTTCGAGGAGGAAAACGCTATGTTACATATTATGGTACTGATTTTGAGGACCTGGCCTTAGCTCCAGAAGAGGCCCCAGCGGGGAACCTTGCTTAGTTATTTTCATATGTTTTTGAGACTGAGACTTTGGTATGTTTTTATATTTGGATACTGGACTTTGTCTCCAGTTAGATACTTTGGTTATGTATTATTAAGTCTGTGCTTATGTTACCTTCGCTTATAGATGCTGTGTTGTGATGAACATTTAATTGTAATTTTAGAACTGTTAGTAGCTTAGATCCTTTATTGTCTATTCTTAGAACAGCTTACTACGCTTTAGCAAGCGTAGGCTGGACATGGCTCGGCCCGGCCCAACAATTTGGATAACGGGTCGTGACATATTTTTTTGGCGGCCCATGCAGGTCTCGACTTAAGTTGTTTGGTTACGTTATTGTACCAAACATGCCTGCAATTAGGATCTAGGACAACTTGATAACACTAGGAATAAACATTTAGAACACCTAGAGGATTACTAGGATTGTAACATAGGAGAACTCATCACAGCATAGGACCGTTAGCTATAATTAGCCTCTTGTTTGTATTTCAGTGGGTCAATTTAGACCAAATTTGTACCCTTGGGATGACCCCTGAGGATCCCACTCTAATCTTATCTCGAAATCTGTTTTCACCTGTTTTCATTTGCTACTCCTTAAATTGTTGTTGAAATCGATTTCTGATTTTCGTTGTTGACTTTGATCTTGCATCGTGATAAATTTTGTGGATTGAATTATGATATATCCTGATAAGGTAAACGTCTGCTTTAGTTATGGAGTTTAGAATTTATCGCAGCCATATTAGCTGGTATGACAAAAAAAAAACATAGAGCCTGATTTCGAATATATTATCCTATTCATAGAATTTAGATTTTCTTGCAGCCATACCGGTTGGCGTGGCGAGGATTCTAGATGATATGATTTTAGGGAGTATACCTTAGTTATGACTCTATCGTTTATTGCATCTAAGCTTACTGGCGGGGCAAAAATTCTGGCAACATGATTTCAGGAAGACGTATATGGTTATCAGATCATATCTCAACTTGGTTCACTTTGTTATGACCGAATGAGCTAGAATAAATTCTTATTATTATTATTCCTTCCCGTCTTGATCAACTCTGATCTATCTACATCTACAACTAGGATTATAGGTTCTCTAAGACTCTCCAATAGGATTGTTTTCATGTTCTCTTTTTGGACATAATTATTTTTGTGTTCCATCTTTCCTATGACTTGACTAAACTCTTCTTCGTTAACCTCTTGGGTAATTCTTTCCGTTATGTATCCCGTTGTCTTCGTACCATTCTTGGAGATATTTCGATAAACTTTTCCGTCTTGCTTGACCCTTTAACTTGTTTGGACACTGTTATGGATTGCTTGACCCAGTCTTAGGCCTTGTTACCTTCTACTTGATAGACGACCGAAATAGCCAAACTTTGTTGACTGATCCTGTAGTATAACTATAAATGTATTGTGTGATTGTGATAAATACTTTTCCTAGGGATTGGTTAGATTAAGCTTATAGGATAAGTATAAGCGACTGACTGTAGTAGATTTGGAAACCATTAAGAACGATTGTATTGGTAGTATGACTTGATGATAGGGTATCTAAGATAGAATAATGAGATATTATATTGTTGTGACTACGGATTGAGGATTAGAATCTTATGCTTAGAATTTGAGGATTGAGCATTAAATGACTTTGATGACCAAGTGATTATGGGTTATCTATAGCTAATTACATGTGATTAGAGGGTAGATCGATACATGGATTGATATAGAATAAATTAGAATGAGTTATCGTATTGCGTACGAGATCGGAAAGATATCAGAACGAGACAAAGACATATGTACTTTGGTAATTAATAAATCAGGAGTTTTGAAATTGAGGATTTATATTCGGAGGACTTGTTGAGTAAAAAGAAGAAGGCTCTACGCCAAGGATAAGAATTGAACGTATGATTTCAATGAGAAACTGTAGGAAAGGATTGACGACAAATGATGCTAGGGAACTGTGGATTGATAGAATATGGATACTTAGGATACGATAAGGAAATCCAGTATTTACATTTGAGGTTGGAAATATGATTGATGATTAAGCATTTTTGGCTTATAAACATACCCAAAGAATGACCTACAGTTTAGGGTATACATAAATGTTCCATGTTAGTATGGAAGATTCTAAAGGATTTATGACGTAGTTTATGATAGAAGGACCATTGTTGAACCTGAACCAAAAAGTTTGTAGGAGAAACAGAACAGATGATTACAAGGATAGCAGATTGAGTATCGTAGCCAGAGCAGCTACATGTTATAGTTTGACCGGTTGGATGATTTTTAATTTCGAGGACGAAATTTTTGTAAGGTGGGTAGGATGTAAGCCCCCTGAATTTCAGGGCTGTTTTAAATTTTTCTAAATGAATTATTATCGATAAATATTTTATTTATTTAATTGTTTAGATTATTAATGTACCTTTCCGTAGCTTTGACTTCTGGAGCGTCAGGGATACCAATCTCTGTAAACTCTCTTCACGAGTTTTGAAGTAGACAAGATTATCTTCGTTTTGATATATCCTGTCCCACTTGAATTTGTTCCCTTGTGCTTTTTTTGTATCGCGCAAGTTCGGATCAACTTAGACCGATTAACCGTTGAATATTATTCCCACTTTTATTTTTGATCATCGTTTGCACGTTACCGTTGCTTTTAATTTAGGAGCACCAGATCAGCCATTTTCTCGAAACCAACTTCTCATGAATGATCTACTCGAGACGCTCTCCACCCATGACCTTCGTGTCCCACTCAGACACTTCATTTTGTGCTTCATTTTCTTCGCACAACTTCCGGGTCAATTTAGGCCGATTTATTTTCTGCCGTGAAACCCGATTTAATTTCCAATTTAATTTCGGGACCCGACATCGATCCAGCCTGTCAACCCGAAGTATGAACGTGGCCCATACGAAGCCTGCTCCCCGTCTGAAACTTGTGTCCCATTTATTGGAGTCTCCGCATGTTGTTTATTTACCCATGATTATAAATACGCATTTAATTCGAATATTGCCCCCTGTCCGATTTTGGCCCGACCCGGCTCGACCGAACCCGAACCCAAGCTCCCTGTTGTCCTCTCATGACTGCTCAAATACCCCGCTTAATTTTCCCCTTTTTCCTATTTTGAAAAATATCTCTTCATCTCTCTATTTTATAAATATCTCCTTTATTATATATATATACACACACATATATATAAATAAATATCCTCCCTCTCCTTAAATCACTCCCACACAAACTCCACCTCACCACACTCTCTCTCACAACCCCATCACCAGCCGACTTCAAACCCCCCTCTCTCTTCAAATAATATCCCACTCTATTCTCACTCTCTTTCTCTACTCTTACTCTCTTTCTATATTATATATATGCACAAATATACATCTCTCTCTCTTTTCTTTCAAACACACACAAAACAACACCACCACCACCCCACTCCATGCACTCGGCCGAACACCCCTCCCTGGTGGCCGAACACCACCACCACCTTCTCCCCACAGCCTCCTCCTCCATTATCATCATCATCCCAACACCATCACTACTCACAGCCATCACCATTACCATCATCATCATCCACAACTAAACACCACCACCACAACCACACCGCATCACCACCACACGTCGCCGGCCACCGCCACCGGCGACCGTGCCCACGCCGCGGCCGCCGCCGGCCACTGCCGCGTCGCGCCAGGCCAGCCCCGCCCCCACGCGCAGCGCTGCAAACAGCAGCAGCGAACAGCAGTGCGCAGTAGCCGCGCCACCCCGCGCGCGCCACCGCGGCCGACCGCCGCCGCCGGCGACCCCCCCTGGCCGTGTGCGACCCCGGCGACCTCCCCCTTGCCATCGGCCACTTCCCCGACGCGTCGCATAGGCTATTCGTGCATTTCGCACGAAATCCCGTCGACGCGCGCGCGGGTTGAATCCAGAAATGGAGTTTCGGGACAACAAGTTCGTGCGCGTTTTCGGGAGATCCGACCGTTGGATCGGCGAACTTTTTGCTCCGTCGCAATCTCGATATATCCATCTTCACTCTTGCCAATTTTCGCCCGTTAATTTCGTCGTTTGATACCTCAAAACTGGCCACCAAGTTGACGTTTTAAATTGAACTGTTTTTGGACAGTTTCGTGGAGCCGACTTCGTCAGCTCGTAACTTCGCCGTCGCAGCTCCGTTTTGCGCATCGTCAGTTCCGGTGCACAGCTGGTATAACCATATTCCTGTCTCCTTTATATTTCGTTTAATTTTAAGCACGTTTGGTTGGTCGAATTCGACGCCAAAATTGGCCGTCCGAATTATTTAATTTGCACTTGTAAAATTCTATTTTTGAACCCGGGACTCCGGATTCAATTTCTGACACCACCAGTAGACTCGTGGCGTCGTTCTGGCATGTTTTCATATAAAGTTTGCTTGATTTGGAGAACGTGGGCCCTGGCACGCATTTCGGTGCAAAGCGGGTCCCACTTTTCGAGTCAACGGGTCACTTTGAGATCGGCTCATCGGAATCCAATTCCGGATATACCGTTGAGTTCGTATCGTCATTCTGGACTCATTGACATATAATTTGCTGAGTTTTGAAGACATTTGCTCCGGTACGCATTTTCGTGCAAACCGGATACCAAGTGTCGCGTCAACGTATCATTTTGAGATCGGCACATCGGAATTCCATTTTGGACATACCGTTGGGTTCGTATCATCATTCTGGATTCGTGGATATATAATTTGCTAGGATTTGTAGACTTCTATCCCGACACGCTTTTCGGTGCAAAGTGTGTCCAACGGCGGACATCATTTTGACCCGAAATTACGGTTTTGCCCCTGTGTCTAAATTGGACTTATGGATAGGCTATCCTAGCTGATTTGACCATTCTGGACACGTTGGTGATATTTATTTTATCATCCGACAACATCTGTAGATTTTGATTATGTATTATCCTTAATTTATAATTAATTATTTTTCTAGATATTGTTACTTTCTGGTTTTGAATTTTTATATATATTTTAATAGCTGTAAAAATCTTGGAAAAATGGTATTTAAATATTATGTTAATTTAGCTAATTTATTATGATTTTTCTTGCATTTAATAAGTACTTTTGGTATTTTATAAAAATGGGAAAACAGAACTCATTTTTAATATATTTATGTTTGCTGATTTTTAATAATTATTTATGAGGGTTTATAAATCCCAAAAAAATTAGTATAAATTTCTATAATTAACAAGGATTATTTTGGTACTTTATTTTATATATATTTAAGCTTTTTGTCTATCTCTAAAATTGTTGGAACTTAGTGTACCGTTTGATTTATTTATTGAGTAGTTACAACTTGCAAGTTTTGCGTTGATTTGAGTTGTTATAGTATTGGACCTCACCCCGCACTAGTGTAAAGACCCTAGAGAGTTAGTTTGTGTATAGTGGCACTTCACATTAGACTTTTATGCTAGGTCCCTACTTGGCTAGTATCCAGTTAGGAGTCGTGTCACACCACTAGTATATTGTTGATCCTAGCTTAGAACTGAGTTGTATATCATTATTGACAGGACACCAGGCATCTATATCTTCGCACTAGTATTCTTGCTTTGCTCGAGGCAAGTACATCTACACACTCATTTACTGTCTTTTAATGCTAGAACATGTATTAACCCTGTTAAAATACTGCTTTCTGAATAACTGCAAGATAAATCTTCACATGTTACATTAATTTGGTCCCTACCATGCTTAGGACAGTTCTTATATCTTCACATGTTTCATACTGGTTCTCAGTACATGTTTCACTATGCTTTATACTACTCGGATTATTTACATGTTTTATACTGCTCCCAGTACCTGCCATACTGCTCCCAGTATCTCTCACATACTTTATATCGTTCTCGTATCTCCTACATGATTTTACTGTTCTCGTATCTCTCACATGTTTAAATAACGGGTTAAGGGGAAACTGTTAGTATTGTACGTGAACATGACCCCCTTCTCCGTATGTACTTACCGCGCTCGGTGCCATTCTATATGTGACCTTGCCGTATGTTCTGGTCCCGCGTTTGTGTATGGATATACACCGATGCCGTTATGTGTACGTATGTGCACATCAGAAAATTGATATGTACCGCTGTACATCCTATTCACCTATTGACCGATTCACGTACATACTACAGTTTTAAACTTTTAAACTATATGTTGTCATTTCTAAAAAGAACCAATTAAACCATGATATGCCATGTTCCCTATGTTACCATGATACTGTGATCCCAGTTGTACCATGAGGCCATGTTTTTTCAGTATTTCCTGTTTTATAGACTTATCACACCATGATTCTTGTTGTACATCTCTTTCATTATATGTTCAGTACTTTAATTGTAGAGGTTGTACTTGCTCCCGTCCTGACAGGATAACGTTGTAGGTATACTTTTCGAGGAGAAAAATGCTATGTTACATATTATGGTACTGATTTTGAGGACCTGGCCTTAGCTCCAGAAGAGGCCCCAGCGGGGAACCTTGCTTAGTTATTTTCATATGTTTTTGAGACTGAGACTTTGGTATGTTTTTATATTTGGATACTGGACTTTGTCTCCAGTTAGATACTTTGGTTATGTATTATTAAGTCTGTGCTTATGTTACCTTCGCTTATAGATGCTGTGTTGTGATGAACATTTAATTGTGATTTTAGAACTATTAGTAGCTTAGATCCTTTATTGTCTATTCTTAGAACAGCTTACTACGCTTTAGCAAGCGTAGGCTGGACATGGCTCGGCCCGGCCCAACAATTTGGATAACGGGTCGTGACAAATACCCCCCTTTTGTTCCTGCTGGCTTCTGACGTTCGAGGAACGCCATGCTTTGAGGCCTCGGGTGCCCAGAGAAGGGACTATGCCAATCCCATATAGCCAGAGTGCCCATGTGTTGAAGGTTTGTTCTTAATTGCGTGTACATAGTAGAATGGTTAGATGACCTTAGTTGTTGTTATGTCACACTCCGTTCCAATCATGGCATGGGCAGTATCATATCACGGAATAATGTGCCACCTCTTGTCCTTGTTTGGTTGTAGGGGTGGTCTACTATTTCAATGATGGGATACTGGGCCGTGTTATGATTTGGATCATTTTGCTTATTGATCATGACTTGTGACATATTTTATATTCAGTTTATATGGCATGTTTTTATGCATCTTATTAAGTCCCTCTGAGGACCTGGTGATCTATCCAGGCATAGGTGTTCGTGACTTTCTACAGGAATTCTAGCCAAGTTCGTGACCTTCTCCTTTCTATCGAAGATGAGTTTATCTAGGATCGTCCTTTTGTTGTTGTGACAAACTCTATTATTGTTATTTAATTCTTCTCATTTAAAATACTTGATAGTAGATTTGTCTCCATCCAGAAACTTGTAAAATATAAATCCATAATTAATTTATAATATCTTATTTTCTTATTTGTGGATGATATTTAGTAAACTATGGCCATCTATATACTATATTTACAGCTTACGTATATTTATTATACGACTGGCATGTTACGTACCTTATCCTACCTATTTTGCGACTAGGACGTTACAGGTGGTGACCTTGTACACTCGTCAATTATGAGATGACCTTGCTCTAGCCTCTCGAACTGACTCTCAAGGGCTTCTCGAGCAACCTCGGGATAAAACTTCTTTTTGAACAACTTTTTGAAGGCATCCCAACGAAGTCTTGGAGCTGAGAGTTGAGGGTCATCCTGGTGCCAAGTGTGGGCTATGTCGAATAAGTGCATGCTAGCGGCCTTAATCTTAAGGTCGTCGGGAACTCGAGCGATCTTCGGGATATGTTCCACATTCTATATCCACTCATTGGCATAGAGATGCCCTCAGTGTCATAAAAGTCTAAGGGTCCAAGGTTCTTGAAATCTCTAGCACTCCCTGGCCTCGTTAGTGGCACCTTCTTAGATCCAAGTATATATGCGATAGTGGTTTTGAAAGTCATTGCATGCCCTTTCTGGGAGTTGATGAGCCCTTGGAAAATTCCAAGTAACTGGGCGCCATCAAAGGTGAGAGTTGGGGTAACAGGCAGAGGAGGAAAGTTAGGGACTTTGGATGCAGTCTGCTCAACCTCTCCGAGTACCCCCCTACAACATTCCTAGTCTGAACCATCTCAGTAAAGAAAGAAAATATAGAGTTATTTGGAAATCAATGTTGCTTAAACTCAAGTGAGTAAGGAGTGGTCATGAAAATAATAACAAAACTGCCTAAGCTATGGTTGACCATTTCTATTTCTTAGGCTCCCAATGGTACTCTAGTCCTAATCACTATTAGATGGACCTGCATGGGCCACAACTAGAAACATGTCACGACCCGCTCCCAGTCTTCTTGATACGAGTCGGACACATCCAGCCACCACTGTTGTAAACAGCGGCTGTAAGCTGTCTATACGTCATAAATCATCAAGTGGTGATATCAATCCATGGCTCAATCGCAAAACTAATAAACAAAAAACAACCCAGCATACACTCACACGATCAATAATCTACTATCATCTCCGTACACAATACATGAAAGTCTTCGGAGACAAATTCGGTAACTATGCTCACCATATCCATCTAACACATTGAATATAATTAATACATCCAACTTTTATTCTAATCTTCTAGTCCTCCAAATATAGTCTTCTGATCCATGTGTTATCTCCATGTATAGTCCTGTCAGGACGAGAGCAAAGTACATCCAAACAACATGTCACATTATACAAAATAAAGCATTAAAATAGTACAGAACAATAAACATAGAATACTGTCATGACCATGAAACCTGCAACACGAAAAATTATGAGAATCACCATAAACAGAATGAACATGACTAGACACGAGAACATGCAATGAACGAGAAGAACACGACTAGCAATCTACGTGTGTCGAAATACCATTTTTAATATGTAGGCGGCTAGGCTTTCACTCAGATTGGTACGACTCGAGCATACATGTAGTGTATGTCAAACTATTTGTCAAAAACAGAAGGTTTACCCACATATCTACTTGGCATTTCCCTTTTCTGAGATTTAGAAACAATTAGTCAGATCTGATTACCAGAGTACATGAACAGTAACAATGATACAAAGTCACTGTTTCAAAGTCATATCGCAATATGAAACCTGTCAATTTATGGAATAAATTATAGCTTTTATAATGTATGGAGAAACATCTTGTAAGGAGTACTTGCCTTAGCTCCAAGAGTAGGATTTGCACTTTGTCCTCCTAGAAGACAATGTATATGTGCTAAATTCTAGAATAGGTTCAAGACTAATCAAATTAACAATTTCTAATTAACTCACTAATATTCACCAAAATACTAACTAATATAATTAGCTAACAAGATCACTAATTAATACTAAAAAATATTTAATAAAATATGCCTAACTAATTGATTAGAAAAATAGTGCAAATAAATAATATTTAAATATTAAGATTAAAACATGACAATTACTAATTAATAAACTAATTATCTACTAATCACCATTTAATAATTTAACTTTTTTCTATATTTCTTCTTAGCCTACTGGCTAGCCCACCAATCCGGCCCACTTCCCATACTCAACTGCCTTCTCTCTGGAGAGATAAGACTCGAAAATTGAAGAACTCAAGAAGAAGGACTTGAAGAAGAAGAAAGAGTCGAAGAAGTAGAGGAAGAGGGTAGAGAACCTCACGAAGCTTCTAGAAGCCGCGTTGGTGGCTCTTGCGGGGTCGGAGGAGGGTGGCGGCAGAATGGCCACGAGAATCGACGACGACAGATTGAGGACTAGTTTGACGCGATGGTGATTAGTCATGGTGGTGGTGGTCAAGCTCGAGCCTTACGACATAGTGCGACGGATGGCCAACGAAGTCGAGGACGACAATCGAGGTTCGGAAGGTCGGTAGATCCCGACGGAGGGTAGTCCCAACACTGACGACGGTAGTCAGGACCGAACAGATGATGGCGATGGCGCTCACGGAGGTGATCGGGACGAGCTCGGGGACTGGAGCTCATGCGGCATCCACAAGGAGGGAAGGAGCTCACCTCCGTCGAGGAGGCAAGGACTGAGATCCAACGGTAGATGGTGGCAGACGGCCACGAAAAGGATGCTATAGCAGAAAAGACGGTCCATGGTGGAGGGAACCGAGGAGCTGCTCTCGACCATACGGTGGTCACAGTGACTCGGGATGCAACCGAGGGTCACGGCTGGCCAAGGAGGCGTTGGCTGATCGGCGGTCCTCCGACGAGAAGGAGTCGACGTTGCGGTCGGTCGACGACTCAAGTAGCAGCACCACTCGTAGTAGTGGTAACTCACGACGATCGGACTCCGGCCATGGCGGCGGGAACATAGACTTGGGGTTAGGGTTAGGTTTAGGCTTTCTGAGCAGTAAACGTGTCAGTTTTTGGGGATACAAGACACAAGGATGTTTTAGGGACTGTAATGGAAAGATTTGGAAATAGTGTATATCCGTATCCTTGGGATCGAACCCGGGACACGAAAGAGATGGGTGGGAAAACAGTATCGTGTTGGATACGAGAAATATATTTGTAATAGCTAGAAGACCTAATAAAATAAGATAGACATGACGACACGACTAGGACACAAAATAATGAAAGAGATGGGTGGGAAAACCGTGTCGTATTGGACATGAGAAATGTATTTGTAATTTTTAATAGCTAGAAGTCCTGAAATGAGATGGACATGTCGACACGACTAGGACACAAAATTTAGGGTTAGAATTTGGGTAGTCAATATTTTGGGATAACTAACAATGATATTACTGGCTATTTACAGCTTTAGGGAACAATCCAAAAAAGAATATTCTAAATTTTTTTTTTGAGAATATTCTAAGGAATATGCTAAATTCCAAAGAATATCTCATCCTTAATTAATCACATGGTTGACCTATGCCTTGACTAATTAAACTAGAATTATTAGTTATTTACTAATCATGTCACCCTCCTAAACTTTATGCTTATACAGAATTACAAAATAAACAACTCCACCATTAATAATTACCGAACATGCCACTCCCTCTACACTTAATTACTAAACTACCATCCCTTTTCTAAAATTACCAAATTGCCACTATCTTTCCATAAATCACCAATAGTATTTTCTAGAAAAATAATAAGTAGGAAAATTTGGAAAACATAATATTAGGAATTTTGAAAAACAGGGGTAGAATGGCACGACTAGCCACGACGAAGAAAAAATTTATCCTCAAAATTTCTAATGGCACGACGAAGAATATATAAATGGCTCGATTAAAATCAATTAGGCATGATCGTGAGTAGAATCAAAATTTAGGAAAAGGTATGATTTGGCATGATCAGAAATATAGTCAGAAAGGAATAGTCATAATCAAAATCTAAGCATGTATAGGATAGAAAAATACTTAAGCATGATTAACTATAGAAATGACCTGATTGGTCATGACTAAAAATAAAATTCTTATCATTTAGGTACGATCTAGTCATGACTAATAGAAAAGTCGTCTAGGCATGATCTAATATTTAGCTAATGTTATCTAAGCTAATCACATTCAAAAATTGTTTAGGCACGATACTTAATCAATCTCATGATCTAGGAATAATAAAAGTAAAGACACGATCTATATATTCAAACAAATAACCTAAGTATGACCAATGAATTGAATCAAAGTCTAGTAATATGCTTTTATTGAAAAAAACGATGATTACAAAGATATAAATGAAGAAACTACAAGGAAACAACTATTATAGCAACTAATACAACAAAAACTACAAGGTCTAAGCTGTAGTGCTTAGCTCTGCGAAGGCACTAGATGAACAGAAAAATTGGTGTTGGCTAAAGAGGAAGCCTTCACGACGACGACTTTATTTTCTGATTCTTTCATGGCTAATAAAGAATTTATACTTTTTGAATGAAAGTCTATTGATAACAAAAAGTTCGTAATCTTTGAAATGATTGACCTAATATGTTTTAAGTGAAATGCATGTTGCTAAATGATCGAACCCATTGCTATGCTAAACAAGATAAAAGAAGCTGTGCATGCTAATATTAGAGTGTCCCTGTAATTGATGAAACCTTGTCATGCTAAGTAAGTAATGAAAGAGAATGTTCACATGTATCTGAATTACATGCTATTAGTAGTAGAGTCCCTACTTAACGTTATTGTATTGCTGCCATGCTCATAAAAAAGAGGAATGATGTTATGTTCTAATGTCAAGTACTAAAATGATAGAAATGTAAGAATGAAACTTGTACTGTTTGAATGAATGACAGTGAAAGAGAAAATCAGAGTTATGACTATGTTGTTTAATAAATTAAAAGAAAGAAGCTATTTGCTTCATAATCTAAAAAGAAGAGAGGAGTTACTGGCTCTTTTTATAAAAAAAAAAGAGAAAAGACAGAAATATTACTTACTGATAGACTGTGAATTGAATATAGTTTTATCTGATAGTAATTATATTCATGCATTGGTCTCGAACAATTTATGTACAAGGTAATAGTCTATCAATGGTTCCTGGGGTACTGAGAATCGATCGGCCTTGGAGAGATTGTAATAGCACCCCTGAGATGAATGCTAGACCTCGCGATTAGGGAGGGTTGTGTCTATTAGCGATGAGCTGAACCAAAGAGTCCTAGCGGCTAATCATGGGAGTAGACCCGTCGACCATCATGTAGATTGGTGCCGGTTAGTAAAAAGCTGAACCCTGAGCCATAGCTGTTAGTATGTGTGTAAATCATTGCAAAGCTGAACCTTGAGTCACAACTGCTGGTATTTGCATATATTAGTACAGAGCTGAGCCTTGAGTCATAACTGCTAATCTGGTGGTGCATGCATATGTAGAGATTTTGTAAGTGTACAATACCGAGACGAACATGGAACTTGTTGGTTATATATTATCTTATTCTAATTCCTATCTTTTGCAAGGAAGGATCGATCGTTAGCTTGGGTAAGAATTACCGAATGGTGATGTCCGTTTATGGTTTTATGTTTCCTTATATGAACTGCTCATATGAATAATTTGGTCCTCCTGATATGCTAATGTCCCGATAATAGTGAAAGACATGTGTTTTCATGATACTACTAAATATAATTAAGAGAAAGGGTATGATATGATATGTGTTGCTAATTGTAATCTATGAGAAAGAGTTTTGCAGGTTAAGTTATTGCTAAAGTTCCTATAAAATGAATATGAATCATGGAACACGCTACGCACATCCAATAGATGAATTGATAACATGCATGAAATTGACCCCTATAGTTATGCTTGATAGAAATATGGAAATGAAATATATAGAAGAAATTTGTATGAGCAATAATTCCTATATAAAGAGCATCCGCTCTGATACCAATTATTGGAAATTAGAACCAGAGCAAGGACTCTATTATTTGGCTTAACATCTTTAGAGTACCTCTAGAGGGGGGGAGGGGGGTGAATAGAGTGCGTGTGTACATCGGAATAAAAATCACCTCTAAAAATTTATAAGGCAGTAATCAAACTAATATGAAGCAGGCAGTATAAAGTAAATGTGTGAAGTAAATGAGTTCAGAGAAGCAAACACCAAGGTTTATACTAGTTTCCACTGAGAGGACTAGTCCAGTCTCGAGTACTCTAGCTCGATGTTGAATCCACTATCTTGTAAAACACAAGCTTTGAATCGGAAGTGATTGTAGCTCCTTACAACACATACTTTTTATCCGAAGAGTACTACTTCAACTTGTAAGCCTTTAATCCGAAGGACTTGCTAACTTCAGGAACAATATAAAAACTGATATATTTTTAAGCCTTTTGTATAACTCGACCAAACTTCTAGATTGAACCAAAATTGGCACTGGCTTGGCTAGGAGTTGTAAAGATTTGACTTGAAAGTAAAAAGCTATTTGAAAACACTTGAATGAATAGAGAAGAGAAGACATGAATGAGTTAATAGAATAAGAATTCCCTCTATTTATAGTATTTTTTGGACAGAACTCGGTAGAGTTCGGTAGTCCAACGTTCAAAAATCTGAACATTTAGAGCATGTTCTTTGTGGTGACCAGATCCCTCGGAAACTGGTTAGGGGGGGACTGAGTTTGGTCCGAGTTTGGGCATAACTCAGTCTGAGTTCGGTTACCCTATATATGGGTTTGAATCATAAAGAATAGGTTTGGGTTTGGTGGGTTTTGTGGGCTTTTCGATATGCGAACTTATTTTAATAAATGGACAAAAATAAATAAGGTAGGCTATTTTGGTAGATGGACTTTTGTAGCTTAGCCAGGTGATAATCTCGTTCAACAGTACATTTTTTCTTGACTCAATAAATTAGAAAATACATAATAACATAGAAAAAATGCTTGATCAACGAACTGTTTGAATGTAGCAGACTAGTAGTAGTCATTTAGCAACAACATCGTAACTGTATATTATTTGTGTATACCGAATGGTAGTATTTGTCGGTTATCAAAATCAGGTGTGACAAGACCAACAGGTGAACAAATTGTGCCTTTTCGAAATGGTTTCCAAAAGAAGTAATCTGATTATGTACTATTTGAAATAAACGTAGATAAAAGTAGCAAGAATATCTCATAAGAAATGTATTATCCCTAAATTACTTAGTGATCATTTCAGACGATGAAGCCTTTGTTCTTTCACTAGTACGTTAATGTACTGACCCACCACCAGTTAGCCCGCAGGTACAAGGTGCTCGAAATAAATGATCCGAAGCGATAGCCAGGTCCTTGTCCTAAGAAGCCAGAAACAAGACAAAGAGAAATATACAAAAGAGAAGGTTTTCAATATAAAAGGATATAATGTATGGAACGACATCATTAAAATTTTGTAATGTTCTAGTGAGATGTAAGCCAAATATAGTGTGTATCAGAGAGCCTTGTAATCTGTTTAAAAGTCATCAATAAAGAGAATTTGTTTCTAATATCATTATGCTCAATTTGTATTCTATAATGTGACCGCTGCTTCAATTTCTACTTAGTAATTCTGCTACGCTGTTGTCAATATTTGTCTATCTTGTTATTATACAGGTCTTGGCCTTGTGCAAGTGCAACATAGGCTTGCACGATATCATGCCCAAGTGAGAACGATCGATTCCACAGATATTAAGCGAGGATGAAAGGACTCTGCAGAATCTGGGCGTGACACATGCGACCATTATTCTAGATGACATCGTCCCTCAACTTTTTTTATAAACCACTAAGAAATGGCAAACTAGGATCCATCATACCTACTCTAGTGCTGCTCCTCGTCCTTCTCCTTGGGACAGTCCTTGACCTGATGCTCCATAGACCCATAATAAAAGAATTACCTATCTCTCTTCCTACAATCTTTCCACCTGTGTCCCAGCCTCTTGCAGTAGTTGCAAGTAACCTGATATTGCTTCTGTTGCTGGACTGGGGCTTGCCCTTGAAAGGTCTCATGTTGAGCTAGGTCCTGATCTTGGAAAGTCTTTTACTGACCATGGTGGTATTTCGACGGTCCAGGATTAGGATCCTTGCCTCCATCATGATCTTTCTTAGGTCTATGCTCCATGTCTATTTCAACCCCCTGTGCTACACTCAATATTTTCTCGTAGGTACGAGCTCGGCTGGTGGTGACAGCTAAGCAAATCTTTCAGGATAATCCTTTATTGAACCTACGAGCCCGGTCTTCAGGGGTACGGACCATGTATTTTACAAAATAGCTCAGTCTACTAAACTTTGTAGTATACTCATTGACTGTGAGACTGCCTTGCTTTAGCCTCTCGAACTGACTCTCAAAGGCCTCTCGAGCTACCTTGGAATAAAACTTCTTCTTGAACAAATTTTTGAAGTCATCCCAACGAATTCCTGGAGCTGAGAGTCGAGGCCCGTCCCGGTACCAAGTACGGGCTATGTCAAATAACTACATGCCTCAATATTAAGGTCGTCAAAACTCGAGCAATCTTCATGAGACATTCCAAATTCTTTATCCACTCATCGGCACAGAGAATGCCCTAAGTGCCATAAAAGTCTAAGGGTCCAAGGTTTCTAAAATTTTTTGTGATACTTGGCCTCGTCAATGGCATCTCCTTAGATCGGAGTGCATCTATGATAGTGGTTTCGAAAGTCGTAGCTTGCTCTTTCTAGGAGTTGATGAGCCTTTGGAAAAATCTAAGTAACTGGGCGCCATCCAAGGTGATAGTTGGGGTAACAGGCGGAGGAGGAAACTCAGGGACTTCAGATGCAGTCTGCTCAACCTCTCTAGGTGGCCCCCCCTACGGTATTCCTAGTCTGAACCATCTCTGTAAGCAAAGAAAAAGCTGGAGCTATTTGGAAAGCAATGTTGGTCAAAATCAAGTGATTAAGGAGTGATCATAAAAATAATAAGAAAATGACTAAAGCTATGATTGAGCATTACTATTTCGTATGCTTCTAATGGTACTATAGTTCTAAGCACCATTAGATGACTTGCATGGACCACCACTAAAAGTATGTCACAATCCGCTCCAAGTTTTTTGGATACGAGTCAGACCCACCCAGCCTACGTTATTGTAAACAGCGGTAGTAAGCTGTCTATACCTCATAAATCATCAAGTGATCATGATATTAATCCTTGGCTCAATAATAGAACTAATAAACAAAAAACAACCCAGCACACACTCACACAATCACCAACCCACTATCATCTCAGTACATAATACATGACAATCTCCGGAGACAAATTCGGTAACTATGATCACCAATCCATCTAACACATTAAATATAATTAATACATCCAACTTTTATTCTAATCCTCTAGCCTTCCAAATGTAGTCTTTCGATCTACGTGCTATTTCCATGACCTAATATGTCAACAGTCGTATCAAAACCGAGCAAAGTACATCCAAACAACATGTCACACTAAATAAAATAAAGCATTAAAATAAGGCAAAGCAGTAGAGGCCAGTAGGATTGCTACACCCATTTCTTATCTCGGAGTGAAAGTGGAAGCACGTCATGATGGATTTTGTGATCGGTTTATCTAGATCCTCGACTAGTCGAAATATAATTTGGGTGATAGTGGATTGACTCACGAAGGTAGCTGAGTTTCTTTCTTTCAAAGTGGGCCAGTCCACTGAGCAGTTGACAAATATGATATGAAGCAAGTAGTGAGGCAGCATGGTGTTCTAGTGAGTATTATATCGGATCGAGACAACAGATTCACCTATCACTTTGGGCAGAGTTTACATCGAAGCTTGGGCACCAGATTGAGGTTTAACATAACTTATCATCCACAGATAGAGCGCGGTTAGAGAGAACCATTCAGACCTTAGAAGATATGTTACGAGCTTGAACCCATAATTTTTGCAAATCTTGGGAGGATCATCTTTATTTGGTGGAGTTCTTTTACAACAATAGTTATCAGGTGAGCATTCAAATGGCCCCGTTTGAGGCATTATATAAAAGAAAATGAAGATCACCTCTAGTATGGGACGATGTGGGTGAGCAAAAATTGTTGGGACTGGAGTTGATCACGCAGACAGTGGAGATAGTCAAATTGATTCGAGAGCGGCTCTGAGTTACACAGGATATGCATAGTCATTGGGCAGATCAGCATCGGAGACCCCTAGCTTTATGAGAATCACCATAAGTAGAATGAACACAACTGGACACGAGAATATGCAATGCACGAGAAGAACAAGACTAGCAATCTACGTGTGTCAAAATACCGTTTCCAATATGTAGGCGGCTAGGTTTTACTCATATTGGTACAGTTCGAGCATATGTACAGTATATGTCAAACTATCAGTCAGAAACAGAAGGTTTACACACCTATATATCTACTTGGCATCCCCCCTTCCCGAGATTCAGAAAAAATATCAGTCAATTGTCAGACCAGATTAACAGAGCACACAAACAACAACAATGATACATAGTCACCGTGTCAAATTCGTATCGTAATATGAAACCTGACAAGTCATGGAATAAAATATAGCATTTATAATATAGGGAAAAATATCTTCTCTGGAGTACTGGCCTTAGGTCCAATAGTAGGATTTGCACTAAGTCCTCCTAGAAGACAATTTATATGTGCTAAATTCTAGAATAGGTTCAAAACTAATCAAATTAACAATTCCTAATTAATTCACTAATATTCACCAAAATAAGTAACTAATATAATTAGCTAACAAGATTACTAATTAATACTAGTAAACTATTTAACAAAATATGCCTAACTAATTGATTAAGAAAATAATACAAATAAATAATATCTAAATATTAAGATTAAAACATGACAATTAATAATTAACAAATTAATTATCTACTAATCATTATTTAATAATTTATCTTTTTCTATATTTATTCTTGGCCCACTGGTCAGCCCACCAATCCGGCCTACTTTCCATACTCAACTTCCTTCTCTCTGGAGAGAGAAGACTCTAGAACTGAAGGACTCAAGAAGAATGAGGTAAAGAAGAAAGACTCGAAGAAGCATATGAAGAGGGTCGAGAACCTCACCAAAGCTTATGGAAGTCGCATTGGTGGCTCTCGCGGGGTCGGAGGAGGGTGGCGGCAGAACGGCCATAGGAATTAGTGAGGGCAGTTCGAGGACTACTCTGAAGCAGCTGTGATCGATCGTGGCGGTGGTAATCAAGGTGGAGCCTTACGACAGGGTGCGGTGGATGGCCACCAAATTTGAGGGCGACGATCGGGGTTCGGGAGATCAGTAGATCCGGTCGGTGGGTAGTCCGACGCTGAAGGTGGTGGTCAGGACCGGACAGACTATGGAGGTGGCACTCAAGGAGGCGATCGGGAGGAGCTCAGGGACTGGAGCTCATACGGTACCGACAAGGAGAAAATGAGCTCACCTATGTCGAGAAGGCAATGACTGAGATCCAATGGTGGTTGGTGGCAGAACGACTATGGGAAGGATGCTCTAGCAGAGGAGACGGTCCATGGTGCATGGAACCGAGGAGATGCTCTCGGCCAGGCGGCGGTTACTGTGACTCGGGATACAGCAGAGGGTTATGACTGACGAGGGAGGTGCGGTGGCGGATCAGCGGTGCTCCAACGGGAAGAAGGCGACCTTGGGGTCGGTCCATGACTCAGGAAGTAGCACCGTTCGATGTAGCGATAGCTCGCGGTAATCGAACTCTGGTCATGGCGGCAAAAAAATAGAATTAGGGTTAAGATTAGGTTTAGTGTGTCTAAATAGTGAATGTGTCCGTGTCGGAGGACACAGGACACATGAATGTATTGGGGACTATAATAAAGAGATTTAGAAATGGGGTGTGTCCGTGTCCTCGGGGTCGACCCCAGAAACTAAAGAGATGGATAAAAAAACCGTGTCATATTGGACACGAGAAATGTATTTGTGATTTGTAATAGTTAGAAGACCTAATGAAATGAGATGGACACGTCGTCATGGCTAGGACATGGAATTTAGGGTTAGGATTTGGTTAATCAATATTCTGGGATAATTAACCATGGGATTAGTGGCTATTTATAGCCTCTAGAAAAAAAATCCAAAAAAAGAATGTTCCTAAGAATATTCCAAGGAATATGCTAGATTCTAAAGAATATTACATATTTAATTAATCACATGGATAACCTAAATCATGATTAGTTAAACTAGAATGATTAGTTATTTACTAATCATGTCACCCTCCTAAACTATATGCTTCTATAAAATTACCAAATAAATAACTCTGCCTTTAATAATTACTGAACATGCCACTCCCTGTACACATAATACCAAACTACCATCCCTTTTCTAAAACTACCAAATTGCCACTACATTTCCAAAAATCACCAATAATGTTTCCTAGAAAAATAATAATTAGGAAAATTTGGAAAAATATTATTAGAAATTTTGAAAATAGGTTGTTACATCAGATTTTCAATCAGATATGAATTCCAAAAAATCTATCTAAGGTTATGTATTTACCTTGGGAGGTGGAGCCATAGTATGGAGCAACATCAAGCAAAAATATATTATTGGTTCCACCATAAAAGTCAAGTATGTGGCAGCCTCTGAGGCAGCCAAAGAAACGGTTTGGCTCAAAAACTTCCTATTGGACTTGGATGTGGTGCCTAGTTTGCCAAAGACTATTTTACTTTATTGTGATAATAGTGGTGTAGTTGCAAACTTGAAGGAACCACGAGCCCATAAGATAGGTAAAATTATTGAGCATAAGTACGACCTGATACGAGATATCGTAATGAGATGAGATATTGTTGTGACCAAGATAGCATCAGCGGACAACCTAGCTGATTATTTTACAAAGAGCTTACCGGCTAAGGCTCTTGATAGTCATGTTGAGGGAATGAGAATCAGATGCAGGGCAACATGTCTTTAAGTACAAGTGGAAGATTTGTAACATTATACTAAAAATCAATATATTGAGTATAAGTGAGCGATTCTTATGGTTATATACTAAGAGCATCGCTTTTTTATTAACTATATCTTTTTTTGAATGAGAATCATATGGACGAATGTTTGCATATTATATTTGATATAATCTTAATACAAGTGTCTGTATTCTACATTGTAGATAATATGGTATATGGTGTCATACAGAAGATCATATTATCAGTTTCTTATAGAATATATAAATGGTACATAACCTAGATTGATTTAGATAAACTATTAGTAAGGTTATAGTGTAATCGATATTAGTCTATGTTGACTATAGATTTACACTAGTGTATATTATGTGTATTGAACATGACCACTTGAGCTTGTTCTTTTTTTTATTGACTACATAAGAGAAAAAAACACATTTGTTATTATAGATTCTTGTGCTCTTAATCTGGATATAATAACAGACATGTATATGTAGTGTGCATTACTTTGACTCATAAAAGAGTGAGATTCATTATGGGTCAACAAACTCTATGAATTAGGTAACGACATTGTGTGTATGATGGGTTATTGATTATAAAAGGAATCAAGTAAACCCTACAGGTAAATTATATCTAACATCAGAAATAAAGTTGATTGGTACTACTTAAGGATAAAAGATGTCGATCAATATAGTTGTCAGTAACTTAATTTAATCAACGGACATTAGACATCTTAACATGGGGAGACAAACAGGCATATAGTAAGAATGAGCCCATAAACATAATTTGGGATTAGGAAGGTAGTGCAACAATAGCTGTTTAGTGGATCGAGCTATTTTTAACGGACCTAGGTTGTGTGTTCGGGCTAAGCACGGAATACCTAGATACGTTAGAAGACCTAACCCTAATTTTTTCTCATGATCCCTACTGTAGCCTATACATACCCTCTATTCTCTGAACGTCATAGGGATAAAAAGAAGATCAACTTTCTCAAAATTCTTTCTTCGCATAAGAAGAGAAAGAGAGGTCAGCTAAGGAGAAGAAAAGGTTGGATGATCGTCGCCAACACGACGTCCAACCCGAGGAACGAATACGTCGAAAGATCACGAGGTCGTTAATTGATCAATGTTGCTGGAAACTATCATCTACTTCTCATTACTTCAGGTATAATTCGTGAACCAAAGTTTTTGCCATTGAAGGGTTAGATAATAGTTTAAACCTGTTTGTGCTTTATCAATCGATATGCACACCAATTTGCAGTCCTGGGGGAACTAGGACTTTGTCGCATTTAAATCATCATGGGCCCATGGATAAGGAATTATTATGTGGCACACTGTCTTTGCCGCATGGGCGTATCTCGCATGGATCAATATGTGGTCCTAGGGATCCCAGTTCCATCAGGCATGTATATATGTATATTTTTACGTCCCTTCTGGGGACCTAGTAATCTCTTCAGGTTATTAATGATTTATTGCATTGAATAGGGAGGTAGTTGATGATTGTCTGTAGGATTCAGGTATCAATTGTGGTACTCTTTATCATTCTTCCGTATTTTATATTTATTGCCATATCTTTCACTCTATTATAGCCTAGTTTTATAGACCTATCTTATTTTTTGGGTCTAATCGAACACATATATTAGTGGGTTGCAGACTATGAATCATATTGTTCCTTCTTGATGTTTATTATTTATGTGGAATGAGATATAGTTTTGACATGCCATGATTAGACCTATTACCATAGTCTAGACAACTTATACGTATTCGAGTTGGACTGAAGTTTACTTGATATGCACCTGGCATGCTTACATATCTGGGTCCTACATATTTTGGGAATTGGGCGAATTTTCTCCTTCCGACTCGTTCACAAACAAATATGATCACTTGTATTAACTTCGAACTTGAACACTAAACTTTGAATGGAAACATTAAGTGAACATATATGGCAATGATAATAAATATGACTCTCGTGCACCAATAATAGAAAAGATAAGACCAATAGTTAAAAGAAAAGAACAATATGTAGCATAAAATAAAGGCAACGTAGGTCATAGCGATACTTGCCTGCACCTAAAGATGATAAAGTCACAAATTCAAGACGTCGTAAGCCCGATCTATACCGTCAAATAATTTAAAATAAGTTAGAATTGTAATTCCTAATCAAAGTCATAAAATTGGCCAAATAGGGTTCCTAGTTTAATCTTTATTAATTCTAAAATAAATCATCTAAAATATTATTTTAGTCTCCTTATATTTTGAATTCAAGGTTAAATGCAACTTTTTGGCTAAGGAAAGTCGTAGTTGCCAGTTCGGGATATGCGACACGTAAATCGAGGCATTTTGTTCACCAAAAACTCAACCGAAATGAACCTATGATTTGAGTATGCAATCCTGTATATTTCAATACTACGAGAGCGCTGGAATCGATGGTTTCATCGAATCTCGAATTGGTTAGAAATTATTGCAGTTCTAGCTAACCGATTATTATTTTGGTGAATCACTAGTTACCTATCTGTTTTGTGAATTAAATAAAAATTAAACAGATTAGAAAAATGAGTTCGGGATCGCCTGGAATCTCGAAAACAGTACGACGCTTTAATTTTTGGACAACTAGCCCTCAAACAATTTTACAAAAATTCATGTACATAATTATAGAAAATGAATTATAGATTAAGGAAGCTGATCTCGATACAGTTCTAACAAAAAAAACGACGTTAGAAACAGATGTCGGGGTTGGTTGCAATGGCTTTGCGAAGTCGAAGAACACCTAGATTAAACTCTCATCTCTCTCTCCTCAAAGTTAATGCGGCACAAATTAATTAGGTTCAGATACACACTATATATATATATATATATATATATATATATATATATATATATATATATATATATATATATATATATATATATATTGTGGCTATTCGCCACATGGCCGGATCTAAGCGGCTCCAGCACCTATGGTTGGAGTGCAAACCAGCTCGGCTCGAGTTTGAACTCGGCTCGACTTGGGTTTCTGATTCGGCTCAGCCTCATAAAATAAGCACCCAACTCGCCATTTGACAAACAGCTGGGGCCCATAGTTTGGCTGCAGGTTGCTGACACATAGGCCACCATGGCTGACTGGGCACACCGACTGAGCTGCTGACTGTATAATTAATTATTTAACTGCAGAAATTCATTAAAAAATTATTTTAACTCCAAATAAATCTAAAAAAATCTCAAAACATTTCAAAAAATCCCAATAAATTTTAGAAATAATATTTAGATGTTTTAAGCCTAAGTAATAAGTTTGGTCCTAAAATTTCTTCATGCGACCTCGTAGTATTTCCCAAAAGGTCATCAGTAAATAGTATTCCTAGGTTTTAATTATCTAAAAAATTCTAAAAAAATCCCAAAAAATCCCAAAAAATTAAAAATGATATAATTAGGTATTTGGGATTGTTTGGAATCCTATTAGCCATATCTTGCTTAATGTTATCATGTTGCACCTATATACCTAGGTACGAAACCACTTGATCCTAAGACAAAATTCTTATTTTAATGATTCTAGCTAGCACTTATATTAAATAAAATTTAAAAAAATCTACATCATTTAAAATAAATTGCTAGGAACGCGAATGCTACATAACCTACTATTAAGATCGGACCTGCATAGACCACTACTAAAAATGTGTCACTACCTCGTTCCTGCATGACCGGTACAGTTGTGAGTGTGCGTCCATCCTACGCCGCAAAATCGATGATATTCAATTGTTATAGACCTTGTGAATCTCTATATTAGTATACCGTCAATTTACTCATCATAACAACTAAATCATACAAGCAAATTCCAGCCACACACAATCACCAAAGCGTCCACTATCAGTATTTTTAGTACATTATATATGCCAACTCTCTGGAGGCAAATCAGGTATACTATATCATCAAAAATAATAATATATTTGTCTCATAAAAATCTAGTACATCAAAAGTATTATATTCTAATATTCTAGAATCTTCCAGAAGTGATCGCCAATCCATTGTAATACTCGTGCCCAGATCTAATATGTCAACTATCTAGTCAGGACAGGAGCAAAGTACATCTATAAGAGTGAATCCGTCACACCCTAGCCCAACAATATATAGGACTAGAATATGTAAACATGGCAGCTACGTAGCGAACACCAGTCCAACTCGGATACGTCTACATTGTCTAGAATATGGTATCTCATGAACAATATATATCTAACTAAATCTCAATCCACATAAATAACAAATGTCAAGAAGAATAACATGGCTCATAGTCTGCAGCCTACTAGTATACATGTCCAAATATACTACAAACAAAGAATGAGTCTATTAAACTAGGCTAAAAAGTAGAATATATTATGATAAGATTATACAACACGATAGAATGATAAAACATAACCATACACTAATGATAACTGAATCTTGAAGACGCAATCAAAACCATACATCTATTCTACTAGCTCCGTAAAACTTGGAGAGATCACCAGGTCCCAGGGGACATAGCAAGATATATATAATATACAAGCTTACTATACTGTACAACATATAGGAATAAGGACATAGAATAATACAAAAAATAAAACTGAAAAAAGTACAGTACAAGAATGTAAACTAAAGAAAGTGGCATGTCGTCGAGAATCATGCTAATAAATGTGACAATAATAAAATTGTAGTAAATACAACCCTGTGAGCTAAAGGCCCTATAGATCGCAGCTCTGTGGGGGCAAACAACCTATAGTAAGTCTCTATCGCAACTCTGTGTGGCTAACAATCGAGAGTACCTAATAATAATATCCTCGTCTGAAAAACTACAAGCCAAGTCATGTCCAAGTCATGTCAAGACCAAGTCAAGTCATGTCAAAGGGATAAAGGCATAGAATTAGGCAATGAGCATCTTAAGTAGTATACAAGAATATGGCAAATTACTACGAGAATACGTCAGATTAGTGACGACGATAAACATCGCTAATATGCAAAAAAATATTGCTAAATTTTAGCAAGTTTTTAGCGACGAATTCATGATGTCGCGTAATCGAAGGTCACTGACACAAAAAATGTAGCTATTCGTCACTGTAGCGACGTCCCTCACCGATGAAGTAACGTCGCTAATTTAGCGACGCGTACCGACGTGTCGTTGCTAATCAGCGACATCAAACTTCGTTGTTAAACATCACAGATTTAGCGATAAATAGAGCGATATTTTTTTAGGATAATGCTGAAGTCGCGAGCTTTGCCATGTCATCTTGCTAGCGACGTTTCGCAATAGAATCAGCGACGTCCTGCTTCCAAAAGCTGACATGACAATTTTGTCATGTCAGCAAGGTTACGACGTGTAGCGACGTTTAGCGAAGGCACCGATACAGTTTAACGACGTTCTGATACACGTTTAGTGACGTAAAAAATCATCATTGAACGTCGCTAAACTGTAAAAAATAGAAAAAATAGAACGCAATTTCTTTTCTGTCCAAAATCGGTTTGTATTTATTAAATCATAGTTTATAAAAACTATAGCCGGAACCCTCCGTTGAATTTCCTAGGTTCGTCTACCCCTTCAGTGGAACACTATAAATTAGAAAAATATATAGAGTGAATGCATACAAATACATAAATTTGTACTACATTAAAAAAAGAATAGAATGTCACATGCATTGAATACTATCCAATAAAGACCTAAGAATGCACCAGCACATCACATCAAATAAAAAAAAATCAAATACTGTAACTAAAAGTCTTAAATAAATACATGAAGACCCAATAATGGGCCAACACACAAACAAACAAACACAAACTATCCAACGAAGGACTACGGCTGATCAAGAGGAGGAGCACACCGTGTATCTGGGATACCATGAACTCATACTACTCTTGTATTAGCGTCACTGATGATGATGAAAGAGGCAGTGTAATCAATAGAGTCGGTGTCGATGCTGGGAGGACATAACTACTCCATGCGTCAAGTCTAGCATTGTATATATCCAAAGAAGATGTCAGTCTCGTATTGTTGTGAGCCATTGCATCTTGTAGCCTCAAAAGTTGATCGCTTATGGCCATTTACGTCCCCTGCAGTGCTATAATGCTACGGTCTGTCCTGTCACCCTGTTATATGATGTCGAGCTCGAGCATATCTAATCATGCATTAAGCGTCGCATCGTCCATCTGCGGCTAAGACTGGGGTTGCTCTATAATCTTCTTCAGCATCTCGTCATGCAGTTCAGTAACCTATCGGGCAATGCTCTCCTCGAGTCGGGCTGACTCCTATGAGGGCTATGGGGAATGCACACTGGCATAGGGCACTCTGGATAATTGTATCGCAACAAAGGCGTCGTAGGATCTCGTACCATAGTACGTAGCCCTTAGAAGACCCCCAATGGTGGTCATACAGATCTCATCCGCCGAAGGAGCTGGAGAGGGCTGCTAGGAAGTACCAGTCCCTTCCTCTGTAGGTGCACTAGCAGTCGCCTGCTCACATAGCCTAAGATACTCATCCTAGTACGCATCTTGATAAGCATATTTTTAACTATCTAGTTGGTGTAGTTGCTAATGTCTAAGGTACTTATTACTAACTATATGGATATCTATTTGTATATTTTATAAGTTATATTAATGTTAACGAAACATAAAATAATACTTATATAGCTCTACGTAGCCTTCTCATCGATGATGTTTTCGTCCTTCTGGTGAGTAGCCAGGAATACGGAAACCATGTTAGCATCCTCATCCCTCTGTACTTGTTAAAAATATTTTTTATTATTAAAGTTAAATATTTTATCCTACTTTCTTTAAAATAATATATATTCAATAAAATACATACCAGACGATGAAAATGTTTTATCATGGGAAACGACCCACCACACCACTTTTTGGCCCTCGTCTTAGCCTCCTTCGCCTTCTTCGAACGATCCTTGCACCGAGCATCATCGAATCTAGCCCCCATCGTAGTCCACTGCTCAGGCGTGATCCAACATTGGATCAATTTTCAGGAGCGATGACGAGCCTTCTGCTCGTCGATCGCATCATGGATCAACTTGGCAGCAATAGTAGAAACTGCTTCTCGATCTGCTCAGCCAGGTGTGGTAGATTAAAATATGTTCTCTACAAGAAGCAAAATAGTAAGTTATAAAATATGTATGAAAGATAATTGATATTAAAATATAATATAGTTTAATTACCTTGAAGTGGGTAAACCAAAATGTCTTCCTATCGTTCGGGGCATCCGAGTAGTAGATCCAAGCCCCACCATAGTTCTGCCTAAAAAATGCTCCAATGCTCTTTGTACCGACGAGGGACGATATCTATATATAGATAATAATATTCATAAAAAATGAAATATATATATATATATATTTATATATGCGTAAAAAAACTAAGACTAATTAACTTACTTTGTAGGCCCGTTGGCCCAAATCTTCGTCCTCGTCTCCTCCAGAGGTGCATATGGAGGATCGCTCTGAAATAAAGAGCTTGAAGGTGCATTCGACAGGGCCTGCTCCTCACTCTCTATGGTACCATTAGCTGGAGAAATGCTGGGCGAAGGAGTAGTATCAGGCCTGGAACTACTGGACGTCCTAAGAGTATTGCCAGTAGGAGATAGAAGTGGTCGATAGGCTGGAGTACTCGAAGACGAGGACCTAGTACCATGTCCCGAAGGAGAACTGCTTGCCCCAGGAATACTGGATGGAGTGACATATATTCTTGGTTGTCTACCTCTAGAATGATGGTATCGATCCACGTTGTTCTGTCATACCTGACTTATAATAAAAATAAAGTTATAAGAAAATAGTTTAAATATAGTACATGTCACAAAATAAAAAAGAAGGAGAAAAAAAAACATAGCCAGATCAAGTCTAGATAATAAACCAGAAACATCTAAGAATGGATAATAAACCAAAACTTCCAAAAATATTTATAAACATCAAAGTCTAGATAATAAACCAGAAACATTCAAGTCTAAATAATCGATAAAGATAATACAACGATAAGTCTACCGGAGACAAATCTGGACAAAATACCTATCACATAACTCTACATTCTATGAAGGGGCAGATACCCATCGCTCAGATACTGTGCATAAGCAGGGTATAGGTGATCAAGACTCGGTGCCACTCCCTCAGGAGCTGGGTGAGTAGAACTGCCGATGTTGCTTAGTACTGGTGACACTTCCTCCTTAACAGTAGTAGGGACCACTTCCTCTTTAACATCAATCTCTACTTTTGGTGTCACTTCCTTCTTAATAGTAGGAGGTACCACTTCCTTCATAACGTTAGGAGGTACCACTTCCTTCTTAACAGAAGGAGGTACCACTTCATTCTCACCTGCAATCTATGCCTCTCTCAAGCGACGCACTCAGGTCATGGGTGCCCTCAGGAGGTACCACTTCAGATTTTATATTTTATTTTCAATCCTCTTCTGAAAATTCATCTTCTTTATTTTCCTCATCCTCATCCTCCTCTTCCTCTTCATTTTCAATTTCATATACTTTGCCTTCCTCTTCAGATATTTCTACCTTTTCTACACGATAATACGTGTAATCAGGAACTTTCATTGAGTCTACATCTATAATATTTGTTACAAGAGGTAGCTCATCCTCCTGATAAGTTGTTTCATCAATGTCAAAGGTATTTCTAGCTTTGGTCTTGCATACTACCCACCAGTCCTACCTCGTTGTTTCTCGTTTAGTATAAGTTGTGAAGTACATGAGCTGAGCCTGACTTGATATAACAAATGGTTCGTAGCCTTGATATCGACGTCGGTAGTTTATATCCGCAAGACCATGCTTGTCTATTTTCCGACCTTGATCTTGGATCAGATTGAACTAGCCACACTTGAATAACACGATCTTAGCATGCTCTATGCCATAGTTATATGTCTACTCAACAATCTCCTGTAAGATGCCATAGAAATCATTGTCTGGATCGACATCTTTGTAGTTTGTAGATTAGATACATAATCCAGAAAAGCTCTCTCTGATCGGGGCATTTCTTGATTTGAACCTAAACCCATTCACACAATATCTTGGCCATATTTTGATGCCATAAACTGGCTCCTTGGCTATAGTTCTAATATATTCATTCTCCAGTGTTGCGTCTAGATGATCGACCTAAATACCACGAGATAAGAAATTAATTTCAACGTTATTTAATTATTGTGTAAAGTGCATATACAAAAAGTAATTACCAAGTTACTTACGTATGCACTCAACCAGGAAGGAAAATGATGTCTCATTTCCTCTTCTACTTCTTCATATGTTAGTATGGTCTATTCGACCCCACTTCATCATTAAATGTGCTGAAAAACGAACAACACATCGGCCAACACATCTAGATACAATAAAACCAGCAATGATGGAAAATATAACAAATGTACATGCACGTATAATGAGGAAAGAAGTACCAACATGGTACGACAATATAATGAAAAGAAACAACAATAAAATAGATAAATGCATGAAAATATATTATAAAAGTTGGCAAGGTATACTTGCATGCCATTTCGTCCACTTATGCTGAGGTCATGATTGCAAGGGTCCTGGTCCAAACATATTGATAAACCAAAGCTTAATATATTAACATAAGGATATATGACCATTTTAGTTATTACTTACCATTTAATTATTAATCACCATTTTGCTCATTAGGTCCTAATTTAATTATGCATTTTTAATATTGGTTGAGTCATACATATTTTGAAGTAGATTATATCTATATTGATTCCATCAAATTTAAATAATAGAGTTTATCAAAGTAGAATAACTTTAGTTTAGGGTTAGTTTCTTTTAGAAATAAAAGTCTATTCTTATTATATGGTTATTCCTAGCAAACTTTGTTTATAAAATAGTATACTATTTATGTATACATATGTAAAAAGATTGATAATAATAATTATTCACATATATACTTACTATTGAAACTATATATAATATAATAATATAAGATATATATATATATAACTTTTATTATAGTATTTAGAGTTAAACTTTCCTATTTTCAATTGCGATAGCTTGAACTCTATCCTTGAATTTAATGAAAGATAGAAAAAGTACTTTTGTAATTACCTTAAAAAGTAAGGACTTATGCAAAAATTCTTCCTTAAATAGTTTTTGTTGCCTATTTGTACAAAAAGGAGAAACTGAGCAGGATGACACTACTGGACAAAGAGTGCAGAATTTATAATATACTAATAATTTTTTAATATATTAATATTTTTTTTTTACCAAATTAACTAATTTAACCTAGCAAAATAATTAACTACAAAGTACTTTAAAGGCAAGGTTTGCATTTATCGAAATATCAGGGGCATGTGGATAATTTTCCTTATACTTATTTTCTTTTTTCACATAGGTGTTGTTGCTTCCTTCCTTTCAACACTTTACTTCTTCTCCTTCTACTTTTTTTAAGCTTTCCTTAGTTATTAGGTGTTGGAATCTTATATAGGTTGGGGCTTCCTGGCCGCTTACTAAATATGTTCGGAGTTGTATGCATGGGGCTCGGTAGGGAATAGATTAGGATTTTTTTTTAAAGGAGATCCTATATGAATTTGTAGCACCGACTACGTCCACCCTTATCACAATAAGTTTAACTAAGTTAGGATGTGCCTTATATATATTACATAATAATAACTAAATATGAGTTGGTTTAGATTAGATGGTTTGCTTAGCTGAGATTAGGATAGGAACAATGTCTGTCATTATATCAGGATAGGATTTTTAATCTATTTGAATATGGGTATATATATATAGAACATAAGATTGTTCATATATATATAAGATTATCATTATTCATTTTCATATTTAATGTAGATATATTAGAGAAGTATAGTAATTCAAATTAGATAAGTATGGATAATTTAAAATACAATTTAGGATTTAAAACATTTTTCTACTTTGTCTTATCTTTATATATCCTCTCCATTTTAGGTTACATATATACTTTATTTAAGTCCACTTTCCAAATTTATTTAAAATTTTATTTATTTTATTTATAGTTTTAAATATCTTTCTAGTCAGAAAAATAAATTTTATTTTTAATTTCTATTATAGATATTTTTGAAAGGAAAAAGATTTACCAAATTTCTTTTTTTAAAGAGATTTTATACCTACAAAAATATATTTTAGAATTGTTTGATTTATTATTATCAATTATTATTGTACAATTTTATATTTATGATAAATATACTTGTAGAATTATTTAGTTGATTACTAGCATTTATCTTTAAAGATTCGAATTATAAAATCTATTTTAAATGGTATTTGACATATTATATATTGTTTTAAAATTATTAATAGATTGAGATTGATCAATCTAATTGATTGATTCTATGGAAGGATTTATTTTGATTTCTTAATCCTTTCCTACATAGGAAATCCCACTCTTATATAAGAAGGAGTTCTCCTTTTATTTTCTCCACATATTCTTCCCAACCCAATAAATCCCAACCGCCTCCATCACCATGTTCGCACATCTCAAACACCATTATCACCATTTCAGTAAATTTTGTGTTGTGCATCGTGTCCGTGTCCATCTTTTCCTTCCACTAATTTCTATTACAAATACATCATCATCTTCGTGTCCATATACCGGACACAACACCAATCCCAATCCTGTGTCCGACACACCGGACACGTCCCCAAATCTCCAAATTCCCAAACCCCTAAAACCTTAACCCTAATTCTTGTTCCTGCCGTCACGGCCGGAGTTCGTCACCATCAAGAACTCCACCACCAGCCTCTATCACCACCCTCCCGGCCGACGATGACTGGAGTGTCCCCGGCAGATCCCCATCAGCTTTTGACGAGCGAGCCTAGCTCGAGTTGATTCGAGCACCACCGCTCGTTGCCCGGAGCCGTGACCACAGACGTCAGATCCTACCTTCACTCACTGCACCGTCGACCATCAGACTCTCTTGCCAACTCCCATCATCAGCAGCATCATCATCACAGTTATCGCCAATCACCGCCCCGTCCCTGTCCCGACAGCCACCTCCTCTCTGCGCTCCGCTCGACCACCGTACACTTCATAACCCCACCGCATCCCTCAAAGCTACACGAGATTTGGCGCTCTCGTGCTAGACCGTCGGCACGTTCTACCAGCGATCGACCATCTCCCTCCGTCTCCACGCTTCCTTCGCCGCTCTCCCTAGCTTTTCGAGCCTCCACGGCATACGACTCCCGCCGTTTTTCCGTGCCCTTGTCGTGCTTTCAGGGTAGCCTCACTCGGCCATCGCCACCACTACGATCACCAACCACCCCTATGAACAAGCCAACCACCACCACATCACCCTGCTCACCTGTGCTGACCACTGCCTAGCTTTGTCGATGCGGCCATCCGTTGTTTCTTCCAGAGCCGCTCCGACGTTCCACGTTGAGCCTCGAGCCGAGGTGAGCCTCTCAAGTTTTCTTCTTTTGCATCGCCTCCATCAGCTACAACGTCGTCGTGCTGGATCTCTCTTTCTCATAAGCCCTTCTCCCGCCTATCTCTTCTCTCTGATCTTCCATTCTCATTTTTTTCTCTCTGTGGAGCCTTAGGGTTTGGGGCTTTAGTATTAGTTGGGTGGGCTTAGTGTAATGGGTTGGGCCCATTGAATTTATGTTTTTCTTATATGTTATGGACTGGCCATTAGAGCTGAGTTTAGGGTTTTGTTAATTTTGTTTTGGACTAGGCTTTAAAGTAATGGATATATTATTCATATATCTATGGGTATATATATCTATGGATATATACCCATAAATATATATATATCTATGGTATATATATCTATGGGTATATATATATATATATATATATATATATATATATATATATGTATATATATATATATATTTTTTAAAACAATGGCTAAAGCCTTCATTGAAATGTAAAACGAGAGGTTGGAACCGGGAGATAGCCCAAGTTCCTATAAAATGTGGGAGGAACCCTTAACAAAGATCCTGACGAAAAACGTCATTAACCATTAACAGGAATAATAATATATATATACTCTTTTTTTGGAAAAGATGAAAAACTGAAATTCAAAAACTGTTGAATTACGAAATTCAAAAAACAAAAGCGTTGGGCGGGGGAGGGTCGGGTGCACTGCTCGAGGCGGGGGGCACTCGGCCCGAGGGGGCGCGTTGCACGAGAGGGGCTCGTAGCCCGGGGAGAGGGTGCGCAGCCAGGGAAGGAGGGCTCGGGGGCTCCGGCGAAGGAGGCCGGAAGGAGAGGGGGTGGCCCGACCTCAGGAGGGAGAGGGAGGGGGGTTCGACCTCCTAGCCGACGAGGAGGGGGCCAATCACCGGCGACCCGGAGCCGCAGGGCTCCGGCAGCGGAGGAGAGCTGGCCCGGAGTGGCCCGAAGATGCCCGGAGGGCGGGGGGAGCGACATCCAGGAGAGGAAGGGAGGGGGTGAGGCGCTCGGGAGAGAGGGAAGGAGGGGCTCTCGGCCTGCGAGAGGAGGAGGCCGGCCGACGCAGGTTGGGGCCAGTCAAATGCGGGGAGGAGGGTCTCCAGCGTGCGCCAGAAGTGCCGGAGGTCGTAGGGTGGTGGAGGAGCAGTCCACGAAGGAGGCTCGGTGATCGCGGAAGGAGGGCCGGCGGGGGGGATGCTTAGACACGAAGGTGGCTCGGAGCTCGCGGAAGGAGGGGGAGGGCCAGCGACGGGAAGGGGGCACCAGGGCAGGCCGGCTGAGAGGACCGGGGCTGGAGGAGGGAGAGGAGCCCCCGGTGATCGCGAGGCAAAGGCTGGGGAAAGGAGGGCATGCAAGAGCCGCCGGGAGCCGGGGGGCTCGGGGAGGACGCTGCCGCGTAAGGGGGCCACTGCAGAGTGAAAGGGACGGCTGCCACAGGGTCTGGGCGGCACGCGGCGAGAACAGCCAAGGGGGCTGGTGGCCACCGCAAGGGGGCGGCCAGGGGCTCCGAGGGCGGCGCTGGGGGAGGGGCGATGAGAGAAGGGGGCACCGGGGTAGGGGGTCAGGTGGAACAAACTCCTGCGGAGGAGGGCCTGTCCTGGCCCGGATGTGCCGATGTCTCCGGTGAGGGCGTCGCCGCCGAGGGGGGTGGAGAGGGAGAAGGGAAGGGAAAAACCCGCACGCCGAGAGGCCAGCGGGGAGCCAGGCGGGCCTCATACAACCAGGGAAGCTGGGGGAGGGGAGAGCGAGGGAGCCGCTGAGGGGGAAAAACACGCCGAGAGGTGCGGCCGGGCCAAGGAGGCCGACTGGCCCCCCGAGCCAGCCTACCACCCGGGGGGGGAGTGGCGAACAGAGGAGCTCCCGCTCTTTTCCGTATTTATATATATATATATATATATATATATATATATATATATATATATATATATATATATATATATATACATGTCTATGGAGTTTTGAAAAATCCAACCATCTCAGAGATAGATATAGAGGTAGGAATTTGTCGAGAGAACTGTACTCCTTAGTATATGTCAGGAGTCCATTGATGAAGAGTAAGTCAGAAAGATTGAGAAATTGATTCGTTCTCAATAGCCATGAGATGATCATCTTAGGGTGATCCTTTTGTCAACGGATGCTCCAATTACACTCGTAGTCTCTGAAGGATGAGAACCAACTATGTAGCATCTACATCAAAAATTCAAGTATTGTATACATCATTAGTCTGATCATTTGTAGGAACTACCCATAATAATGAACTTGCAAAAGATCTGCTTATGAAATAGTTCAAGAAAGAGTCGTTTTATTTCTCTTCGTTCTTTTGAATTCATTCACTTCGACGGCTGGTTCTAAACGCCGCATCATCTTCGAGCGCATGCGAGTGCGGGCCCGTTCTTTAACCGTGCATGAGTGCATATGTATTCTTTTCTCGCACGCGGGCGTATATATATATATATATATATATATATATATAAGAAAATATAGATGTAAATGTTATAGAGATTTTGACCTGCAGACCCTCTCCGGCCGGCCACTCCTCGTACGGTTGGCCCCCTTCTTGCATCCAAGTGAGCCTCCTCCGTCTTCGGCGTTCCCCCATGCTTCCTTTTGTTTTCGGTTCGGCCCCCCCACTGGGCGTCCGGTGGCCCTGCTCAGTGCTGTGGGTGCCATGACCGGCCTCCCAGTGGAGGTGCGGCCCTTTCGGCGTGTCCACCTCCGGTCGGACCTCCCCTTCTGCCCCATGCGGCCGCCCCGTGGCCGACCGACCTTCTCATTTTGTTGGGTCTGTCGGCTCCTCCGCTTCCTGCCCCCCTCCGCTCCCGACCTCCCTCGACCTTGCTTGGTTCTCCATCGCGTCGGCCCCCACCGATGCCTCGGTCTTTGCCCCCCCGGTGGTTTGGACAGGGCCTCTCATGACTCTCCGCCCTTGGGTCGCGGGCCCGGAGCTTTCCGCCAGCCCCTCCCTCCTTTAAATACAAATTTGAATTATCTCTCTATTCCAGCGCCTCATCTCGCTGTCCAAGAGGTTGGCGCTGGACAAGTAGGCTACCTGGCTTTTATGCCATATGCTGGTGTCCTGGCTCCTGCGCCATCTGTTGGTGTCCTGGCCCCAGCGCCAGCTGCTGGTGTCCTGGCCCTGCGCTATCTGTTGGCGCTTGTGTGCCATCTGGAGCTGCTGTGTTCCTTGGGGACCTGATCTGTATGCCACCCGGTGCTGCATCATATGTCCCCTCGCCGTCCACGACGCACGGGCACCTTGCTGCACAACCTGCTAGCGCTCTCCCCCCTTTGTGTGCGCCATCCGGATCTACCCTTTCTTTCGTCGTGCACATTCCTTCCCGAGCTACCCTTTCGGTATACTCCCCCTCTCTTACGCTCCCATCGTCAGCACGTTACAGCTCTTTCCTAGGCTCTACCCCCCTCACCGCTCCCTCAACCTTTGCAGACTCCCGCCGCTCTCAACTCCCTTAAGATCCAGAATCAGCCGAGCTAAGGTTCGGGCTTCGGCAACCGTTCCATCCTGTCCTACGTTGACACGGTGAGGCCTGAACGTCTCACCATTAACTCTCTAATCATCTCTGATGTGGAGCTACCAAAATTGGAGATCCTGCTCTCTCCATACGCGCATGACAATATTGTTCCATTCTCTTCCAAGGAAATTTCTTCCCTCTCAGCCCTATTCTCTCACAACTTCATCTTCAAATTCTTATCTAGATACCCGAAGCTTTCTCGCATCTAAGAAGTCATTCCCTCCTGGGTCTCACCACCGACTACATGGTTGTCCCTATGGATCCTAAGCACATACTTCTATACCACTCATCTGAAATCGATAACAAGAATGTTTGGATCAGTGGCAACGGCAGGGTCGACTCCCATATCATAAAAAATGTCAAATGGTCCTCGGAGTTCAACCCCAAGGAAGATTCAACTATTGTGTCAGCATGGGTCACCAACCCTAACCCACCGCTGATTTGTTTTGTTCTTACCGCGATGAGAAGGATCGCTAATTCCTTTGGTACCTTCGTAGCGATGGCCGAAGAAACTCGCAACCTCACCAAAGTCAACTGTGCCAAAATCTGCATGGAACTCGACCTGTCGAGGGACCTCCCCAACTCTATCCAAGTCTTATTAGGTAGCAAGATGCACACACAACGAATCCTGTATGATAACAATATCATTTTATGCAAGCACTGCCACATGAGAGGCCACTCCATTGAGCTTTGCTTTAAACTGTACCCTGAATTGAAGAGAATAACGACTAAAAGGACAGCCTCTACTACATTGTGGATACACACAAAAAAGAAGAAGAACATGCTTTTTTTTATTGGCGTAAGGTACCACAAATCGAGTACGCCTGAGAGATCCTGCGCTGAGGATCCCTGAGTACAAAAAAGAATTCTGGAGAATGGAATGATGGAGATCGAGCTGCAGTTGCTCCTTTACTCCGTTGACACTCCGATTACAAAAGTGGGAGAAAACATAAGAAAATTGCTAACTCTCGGCTCACTGGCAAGAAGTGCAGCAATTTAGCTCTTGAAAATGCTCTCCGTTCTGTGTTTTGAAGAGGGATGAGGCCCCCCTTTTATAGTCATTCTTGAGCTGGAATGAGGTTATGCGCCCACATGATGAAACATGCTGGTTTTTATATAGGCGCATAGTCCTACTTTGGGCGCATAGGATGTAGGCACATACATGCTGTGAGATCGTAGGTTGGTCGTGGTGTTGACGTGGCAGCATGCTTCGGTGCACGACTGCTTGTGGAGACTGACGTGGCTGTGTGCTTCGGTACGTATTTTGATCATGGCTTTGACTGAGTCAGGCTTGGGCGTATAGCCATGTCTTAGGCTATGCGCCCTCCTTTCGGAGGAGCTAGTCTTGGGCATATGAAGCTTCACTGACTGGGCGTATGGAGCTTCACCGACTGGGCGCGTGGAGATTCACTGACTGGGCACATGTAGCTATACTGACTGGGCGCATGGAGCTTCACTGACGGGGCGCATGGAGCTACACTAACTTGGGCACATGGGGCTTCATTTGCTGAAATTTTTTCATGCTTCTATAAGACCCCCTTCAAAGTTTTTGATACTTGAACAAGTTCTAAATACTTTGAAAGAAGCATGGATCCTCTTCTCGTGAGACAATGGGCGCATATCACGGCTTTCTCCTTGGGCGCACAGTTTTTGGCCAGCTTGTCAGGAAGATACGACTGTTGAGATTTTTCTCGAAATCTGAACTAACAGATTCATCAGAACTGAATTTGAAGCGGTCCATCCTTCATACGTCGTCCACGTCAGCAAGGGACAGTCGCATGGTATGCAGAGAGCTGATCCTTCACGTGGGCGCATAGGCTGTAGTGGGCACATACAACATAATGGGTGCATACAGTAGGTAGGCGCATAGGAAGTGGCCCGTGCCTATAAATAGACCCTGAAGGAGAGAGAAAGTTCATTATTCCTTTCTCTTTTGAATTTTTCATAAAACTCTTCGTCTTTTTCCTTTGAGAACCATATCTCCCAAGGTCGTCAAGAGATCCGCGAAGGGCAAGGGGGCTGCGCTGAGTGACTCTCCTGCGGCAGCGTCCTCGACAGTCTAGGACCCAATTTTGGGTGAGGACATGCTTCAAAAAATAAAGTCTCGAGCGTTAATTTGCGACTCTCGGACTTCTCTTCTGCTTGGGCGCTTGCGCCTAAGGCAAAATACTTCTGTGAGCATTACTATGCGCGCACAGAAGTCATGTGCCAACACTGTGGTGTGCTATGTGCCCACGTGTTGTCATGTTATGTGCCCTTTTTAAGATGTGGCATGTTATGCGCCCATATACTGTCCGTGTGTTATGCGCCCACATGTCTTATTTTGGGCGCATATCCCTTTGGGCGCATATCCTTTTGGGCACATAGAAGCCCTTCAGAACATAGTTTTTCCTGCAAATTTTTAAGTCTGACTGTCTTTTTGTCCCTTACTTTTTGCAGCATCCATACTGAAGGTTGAGACCTTTGTGAAGGAGGAGATGCTGTATTCTTTCTTCAAACAAGGGTTACCGTTCGTTAAGGAGGAGGTGATACCAAAGATTGAGGTAGAAGAAGAGTTGACGCTCATCGGGGAAGGAATTACTCCCAAGATTGAAGCTGTTGTAAAAGAGGAGCCCAAGTCTGAGGGTCGTAGCGCTGAGAGTTCTGACCCACCTGCCCTGGCCGAGGACTTTAATCAAATAGATCCTTCATATGTAAAATGGTTGAGGAAAGGGTATATGCCTCGACATAACTAGAAACCGCGGGTTTCATGAATGTCCGTATTTTGTCTTGATATCTCTGTCTGTCTTTGGCTTTGTGTTTTACCTCTTTTTTGGACATCAATATGTAATCATCTACTTCTTGCTCAGATAAAGAGATGGAGAACTTTTTGTTTTGCTCATGAGATGTAGTCCTGTGAATGTAACTAATTTTGAATAGACAAAGTACATTCGCTCCATTCTCTGCTTGTGGTATCTGTGGTGCTTTGTATTAGAGAGCCGAATACCGTATTTGTGTAACAGGTATCCCGCTGGGGGATCCCCCTCTCTTTTTTTTTGTTTGGACCTATTGCCCTTTTGTGCATCCGGAAATACGAGCAAATAGATTGGAATGATACTTTCATGGACCTATTACCCTTTGACACACCAGCGGTGCGGGTAATAGATTTGAAACAAAACCTAATAGTGGTTACAAGGTCATGATAGGTTTTGTGATCTTGGCGTCGTGCCTTTCATCTCGGGTTGGGTACAGGCATCAAGTTGGAAGACTATCGGTATCAGAGGTAATATGGACGTGACACGTGATAATCAAGAGTAGTTTTTGGTGCAATGGATTTTCTTGTCAGGCTTGGCTTCTTGTCAGGTATTCCTCCCTGAAGTGGAGGAAACTTTCCAAGCTTTTTCTCTGGCGACCTCCACTTAAGAGGACGAGATAGCCCAAGAAGTGGTCAGAGCTTCCTACTCGGTGCAGAAGGTAAACCTTCCTGGGGTCCTGAATCGGAATGCCGCCTTCAGCCCAGTAAAGGCTGTTACAGAGTGCCAAGTGGCGGCCCTTGAGAGCATAGCTAGCTATGAAGAGCGGGCCAACATTATGAGGAAGGTCCTGAATGACCTGGTGGGTCAGGTGGCCAGGTTTCGAGACATCAAGCAGCAAAGTCCGACGTCAATGTTCCGTGCAGAGGACGATGCTTTGATGACAGCTCTTACGGAGGAGAAGGCTACTTTCCAGGTAAGGAAGGATGCCCTCGCTCGAAAGATCGGCGAGCTGGCTGACCACTATGGCCAGTTCAATGCTGCAAGTGAGGCACATGCTGCCTCAAAGAACAGGCTGGCTGCGCAGATCACTGAGAAGCACAATCACATTGCACAGATCAGGAACGAGATCGCCCAGCTGGAAGCCGACTTGAGGGCGACGACATCTGAACAGGAGGATTATTTGTCCCAGGCTGTAATGGCTGCCACCGCTTCTGCCCGTTTAGAAGAGCAGCTGGCAAAGTTGGAGGGGGAGCATCAGAGTCTGATCCTCTTTGAAGATGAAGCCGCTCGTCAAGAAGAGGCACGACATCGAGCTGTTATGAAATCTGAAGCTGAGATTGTTGCTCTAAGGGACATCATAAACCGCCTATGTATCCCGTAGATGTAACTTTCTTTTTCTTTTTCTTTTTCTAGCCGTCACGGCTCTTGTACCTTTTTTCTGTCTCTTGATAGATGTTGAAGTACAAAATAAAGATTTTTTTCAGAAGTGAATGTGGTTTTGTGAAATATCAATGCTAGAGGTAATGTGGACGTAGCAGAGATATTTCTGGTGGATATTCCACTAGAGAATTTTGATGTGGACCTATTATCCATTTTATAATCAAGTTATTCGAATATAGATAATAAGTTGAATGAAGCTGCCAGTAGAGGTAATATGGATGTAATAGCAGAGGATGTTCTATATCTGACCAGAGGTAATATATACGTGGAAAGATATATAACATTAGGTAGGAGTGGATAGTTCAGAGGTAGTATGGACATGACTATCTTTGATGAATGCTTTGTTCAGAGGTTATGTGGACGTGGCAAAACATTTGATCATTCCGCTGGAGAAATAATTGTCGGAAAACAATTCAGAGGTAATAGGGACGTGATTTGTTTTTGTCAAACCGAGTTTGGACGGAGTCAAAAACGAAAATGATTCCACTGGGGAAATATTTAGAGGACCTATTATCCAGGACGTATTCAAGACTCTTGAAATACGGATAATAGTTAGATAGTTTTTTTGTTGGAATCATATAAATATCATACTGTACATTAACAAGACTGAACATATGTGAACAAAAAGAGGTTACACATAGTATTTCTTCAGGAACTTGCCGTTGATAGGCATCATGAGCAAGTCACCATCGGACTTGGTTAACCGGTACGCACCATTGGAATACACCGATTCTATGACGAAAGGACCTTCCCATTTAGGTTGGAATTTCCCTTTTATTTTGTGCGTCATGACCATCGGTCTTCTCACTGCTAGGACCAGATCACTGACTTAGAAGATCCTTTCCTTCAATTTTTTTATTGAAGGCTCTGGAAAGGCGTGCTTGGTATAGCTTAATGTGCTACGGAGCTAACAAGCATTTTTCGTCTAGCGCTTCGAGCTCTTGGAGTCGCAAATGGTAGCTCTCTTCAGTAGTCAGCTCGCTGGCTAGGGCTACCCGAAGAGAAAGAATCTAGATTTTTTTGGAGAAGAACTGCTTTGCTCCCATAAACCAGAGAGAATGGCGTACTGTTTGTTGGAGTCCGGACCGTTGTGCGATATGCCCATAGACATTCACCGAGCTTATCGTTCCAATCACGCTTATTTGAAGACACGAACATCTTGAGAAGTTTTATGATAGTTTTGTTGAAGGCTTCTGCTAGCCCGTTAGCCGCTGGATTATGGGCAGTAGAGGATACGTTCTTGATTCTATTCTTATCGCAGAACCGATAGAATGCATGGCTTGCGAACTGGAGACCATTATCATGGATGATCCTGTAAGGTAGGCCGAAGCGGTAGATGATGTGATGTTTGATAAAACTAATCTCGTTTGACGTCTTCACTTCGGTGAGCGGCTAGGATTTCTTCATGTTTGATGTCTTCACGAAATGGGGATTTCTTCAGTTGCAGTGTTAGACTCCACCACTTCGTCGAGGATTTTATCGTAGAGCTAGGACGACTCCGGCACCGAATGAGCTGCTAGAAAATCAGCTAATGTTTGGCCTTTTACTGCCTTCTGAGGAACGAAGATCATATCATTTGGAGTCAACAACATTGCCCATGTAGCTAAACGGAAATTGAGAGCCCGGTTTAGTCATGAGTATTCTGATAGGGTTGACTTTAGATATAATGTGGATAGTCTGTCTAGACACGTAGTGGCATGTCTTCTGGATGGCAAATACTAGTGCAAGGCATTCCTTCTCCATCGGTGTGTATCTGTGCTCGGTACCCACCATTGTGCGACTGAGGTTGTAGATTGCCTGTTCATGGCTGCCTTCATTCTCCTGAGCTAAAAGGGCGCCAAGGGAATGATCCATAGCGCAGACATATAGTAAGAAGGGCTTCCCTATTATTGGATCTACCAATACTGGAGGGCTTGTAAGGTACGCCTTGATGTCGTCGAATACACATTGACATTGTTCAGTCCAGACGAAAGATACGCATTTCTTCGTGAGCTGAGTGAATGGTTAACACCTTCCAGAGAGGTTCGAAATGAATCGTCTGATGTAGGCTAGCCTTCCTTGTAGTCCGCGTAGCTCTTTGAGGTTTCTTGGAGGATGCATGTCGAGAATAGCCTTCACTTTCTCCGGGTCCAGATGTATACCCTTTGAAGTGATGACGAAACCAAGGAACTTGTCGCTGGAGACTCCCAGAAAAGACTTGGTTGGATTCATCTTGAGTTGGTGTGTATGTATTAGTTCGAACACCATTCTCAAGTCTTGGAGGTGGTTGTCCTTGAGACAACTTTTGACTGCAATATCGTTTACGTAGCACTCCACGGTTTTGTGCAAATGATCGCAAAAAATTATGTTCATGGCTCGCTGGTAAGTTGCCTTTTCATTCTTCAATCTGAAGGGCATCACCGTATAGCAGTATACCCCCAACGGTGTTCAAAAAGATGTGTGCTTCTCATCGTCGGGGAATATTTTGATCTGGTTGTAGCCTGAGAACCCATCCATGAAGGACATCTGCTCGAAGCCGCAAGTGCTGTCGATCATTACGTCAGTGATCGGTAGAGGGAACTCGTCTTTCGGGCATGCAGAGTTCAAATCACGATAGTCGATACAGACTCGAACTTTACCGTTCTTTTTTATGACTGGAATGATGTTGGCAACCCAGTCTGGGTGTTGTTCTTCGCGAATGAATCCACTAGCAATGAGCTTTTTGACTTCATTCTCGATGGCTTCCATGATGTCTGGACGGAATCGTCGTTGTTGCTGCTTCACTGGCTTAGCTTTAGATGAAATGTTCAGGCGATGCATAGCAACTTTAGGGTCCAAGCCTGGCATGTCTTCATAGCTCCATACGAAGACGTCGATGTATTCTCCTATAAGATGTATAAGAGATTGGCGTTCATCACCAGATAGGCTTTTGCTGATGAAGATTGGTTTGAAGGATGCTTCATCTCCTAGATTGACTTGGATAACTTCGTCTTCGGCAGGTGGTTCCCGTTGTTCGAAGTGCAGCTCTACCTGGTGTCCATCTTTTGAGCCCATTGTTCGAGTTCGATTGATTGGACATTATCTGTAATTTGGTCGGCAGAAACCATGTTGACGGACAAAGTTGCTTTGAACATGTCGTCGATGCTGGAGTTTGAGTCCCAGAGGGAGGAATCAGAAGAATAAGAACAACGATCTGCTTCATCATCTGATCCTTTTAGAGTTGTTGGAGGAGAGACATAGCCAAAACCAATACTGCTTCGTTGATAGTAGTTCTCGGGTTTGCCGGGGGAGCAAAGTGTCGTATTGGCAACCGTTGACCTCGGCCGTAATTTAGCCCTTTATCGCTTTTGATGTCATATCCCATGTTCTGGATGATGTTCTTGGCCTGCTAACTATACCAAAAAAGTTGTATTTTTCCAGAGTCATAGTCAGCTTCTGTGTTGTGCTTGGAAAAAGTAGAGTCTGGAATAAACTTTCTCTCGCCAATTATACGACCGAAGATGATTAGCTCTTCATCTTTCTTTCAGGCTGGAACGATGAAGTAGAGGATATCTTCAGGGTAAACATTTTCCCGTAGGTGAGGTGTTGTGACCGGCATGCAGAGGTGTGGTCCTATGCCGTTCTCTAGAGCGTATATCGTATCTATGTAGTGGTTTACAGATTGATAGACATCGGAGTAATTCAAAGATAAACCTTTACTAAGAAAATACGCAAGTTCTTCTTCAGGGATAACATCATCCGCTGAAGGTATATTATTATGAGTATTGATATACTCATTGAGAGGATCATCATCTGGAAGGGGAGCCACAGTCTTGGCCGAGTTTACCACGTAGGGTAATTCTTCAGGATAGGGGGACGAGCGTCAGTAGGTTCCTCCCGGGGTGTCTTGTTGAGAGTGATGGTCAGTGGCTTGACCTTGTCAGGGTTCTTCTTTTTCACCCAGATTATGAGAGGCTTCGGAGTTCTTTTTGGAGTAGTACATCATTTGACTCGAATAATCAGGGGACCATTGGAGGATGGACCTTCTTCAGCTTCATTGTCAGTTTCATTGCCATCATCCTTGGGGTTGAGATTGGTAAAGTACCGAATCTCCATAGTAAGCTTCGATGCCCTTGAAAGGATCGACATCGGTAAACTTCGTCTTTACGACACCTTCGCTGTTGACGTACTTGAAGCACTAGTGAAGTATGGAAGGAACGATCATGTTCTCGTGTATCCATGGACGTCCTAACAAAATGTTATAGGATACATTGGCATCGATCACATAGCAGGAAACCTCCGTTCGGAGATCACAGATCTGGCATTTGAGACGGATCGTGCCCAACGGATGGCTTCGACCAATATTGAAAGCCATGATAGTTGTGTTGGTTACGGATAGCTTGTGCAGAGGGATCCCCATAATTTGAAGCAAATTTCTGGGAATGATGCTGAGGGAGGATCCTGGATCGATGTGCATGCGGTCCACTTTGATCGCCCCGATATACCCTGTATAGTTCAGGGGTCTATCATGACGATTATTTTTGAGTAGCATGTCCTCCTGTGAGAAGGTGATGTTGGGCACCACTTCCATAGTACTGTGGCAGTGGGGACAGGAGAGAGGATCTTCAGCAGGGGCTTTGACTTCAGCGAGGTAAGAGTCGACGTGTAATAATGCCTCACTTAAGGCCTTTCGGGTTTCTTTGGAGAGTCGTAATAGATCGAACAAAGACAACCTGGCAGGTGTATTGGCTAGCTGAGCCAGTATGTGAAAGTTGTAGGGCTGATCCATGCCTTCAGGAGGTAGCACCTTTAGAGATTTGTCAAACGCGTCTCCTTCTGCTTGGATTTGTCCATGGTTTGAGGCTTGGACGGGCTGGCTTCTGAGCTTGTGGGGGCAGCATGAGCTTGAGAAGGTACTACTTCTTCTTATGTGAGATTGTACGTCCGAAGATAAGTCTTCCCTGATCACATATCGCCAGATAGAACCTCATAGATAGGGGAGGATACTATATGGCATGGCTTAAATTTCTTGCCCCTTCTTGCTTTGGGAGGTGCTACCCCCTGCGTCACTTCTTGGACGAGGTCCGGATGGACCCACATGATCTCACCACGTTCAGTTGTGAGTGGGACCAAGGTCGAGTTGCGACCTGGTGGTAGGTTGACGACTTCCATCATCGCCTTGGGGATCGGGACCATGCCATCTGGGACTTCTGTAGGAGAAAAATCACCAAACTGAAGAGAGATCATGTTAGCAGATACGACCTTGTCTTCAGCTTCGAGGTTGATCACTTGGCTGTCGATAAGCTATTGTATCTTCTTCTTAGGATGATGCAGTCCTTGGTGGAGTGATGCACGTACTGATGATAGAGACAGTACTTGGGATCATTGAGTTGGCTCGCCTCTGCAGGATATCGTGGTGGAGGCAATATCAGCTTATTACCCTTCGTTAATGTGTGGAAGATGGTAATCATGACATTGTCTTTGTCGAAGGAGAAGGTCTCCTTAGGCTTGTCGGAGGCGCCATAAGAATTGGAAGCTCCTTTGGATGTGTCGACTTTCAGAACTTCTTTCCCTTTACCCCCACGAACAGGGATAGTTTCAGGATGCTTGCCCTTGTCTTCGGATTTGGGTGTCTTCAACCCCAGTAGTTCCAAGTTAGGAACGTCATTTTCAGCAGCATCAGCGGCCCCAATGAAAGCATGCCATGTATTATACTTATATATACCTAGATAAAACTTCACTGTAGGAAAGAAGTTATGTCGACAAGTATCCATAAGTTCTGAGTCTGGTATACCGAAGGGCATCTTCAGTGCTAGCTGTCTGAAGCATTCGATGAAGGCGATGACAGACTCAGTCCTTCTTTGCTTGGTCTCAATGAGGGTGGACATACTAACATGCATGCCGCTCTCGTAAAACCTATTGAGGAACAACCTCTCCAAGTCTTTGAATGAATTGATACACCCGTCAGGCAGACTGCAGAACCATTCGAAGGCTACCCCATGTAAGGTGCTAATAAACAGCTTCGACAGGAACGGATCATCTCTGGGCAAGTGCAGAGTCTGCGTGTTGAAGTACGTCATTTGCTGACGAGGAGAAGTCAAACCGTCAAATGAGTTTAGCGTCAGCGGCTTGTAGTTAGGAGCGCAAGTAGCATTCTTCCATTCAGGGGGATACGGTTGAGTTATCCCCATCTTCTGAAGCTCGTCTTTGTGTGAGATGGTCTCGAGGCGAACGACCAAGGAATCAATTGCATCCTGTTGGTTGAGCAAGTGTTGAGAAACGGCTGCTGAACTGTTGTCAGGCATTGTTGGCGAAGGTCCACCCCCGATAATTGTAAGATTTGGAGGAGGTGCAATGGAATGATACTCCTTTTGTAGTGAAGGAGGGTTGTTGCTGTGAGCCGGACTAACATGGGCTGAGATATTTTATTAAGGTGGAGGAACAGCCCCAGCAGCTTGAACTTCCATGATACTGGTAAGCATATCAGTGATCTTGGCGAATGCTATTTTGAGACCCTCTAGCCATTTGCTACTCTGATCACTGGCTTCTTTAGGTCTTTCTCCGTCTGCCATGTATGTTGATAGCATGCGAGGATGAACAGAGGAAGCAGTATAACTGGTGCTGATACTGTCTGTCTCTGAGTATATGAGTCATTCATCTTCAGGTAGAGGATGTAGATAGTCGCCATCGGATTCCGAAGGATCATCGTCCTCTGGAAGGCTACCTCCAGTGTGGGGGTCATCTGCTTCAGATTCTGAGGGAATGCTACCCCGGGCTTGGGAATCTTCGTCGTCCATACAGAATCTTACCTTTGATCGAGTACCCATACAGACTCCTTCGGATGTGACAGCCTGTTAGCCATCTGTTGGTAGACTTCTCCTTCTTCTTCTCACGGAGCTAAGAGAGAAAGTTAGGTTCGTAGTCCACCGTCTTTGATTGGGGCTTCCGTAAGGGGGACCCCATGAAGCCATGTTGGATAAAATACATAGTGGCTTCTCGTCGTCAGAGAAGTGTAGCCATCGAAACACGGACTTTCTCTGAGGCACTCTTGTTTCTTTGGAGCAACAACAGTTGATAACAATACTGGTGCATGAAAGCGCACTATGAATTGTTATGTTCTTCCTCGTTTTACGCTTATGATTTATCATATCGCACAAGTCAGTGGAAGTTTGCCTTACAACCCATGTTTTATGCATTGTCGAGCTTTGCATGCGGGTTCGTAAGGAGAGTAAGTACATCCAGACTTAGTTCATGTGCAAGGGCAACTCCCACACCTAAATTCTGTGATGTCCTTGAAGACAGCCCCGTGCTATACGCGTTGGGGCCTGTCCTTTTGTTGCGGGCGCATAGGCCTTGGAGACTGGCCTTGGTCGCATGCTCCTTGACAGCATGTCTGAGCCTCCTTGATGTGGGCGCATAGTATGGATCCAGAGAGCCTGGGCACATAGCCTTGGGCGCATGGTTTTGGATGCCCAGCCTGCTGAAGACAGAAGTGTTCTGGTTGGGGCTATGCGCCCAAACACTCCCCTGGGCGTATGGCCTTAGGCACATGCCTGGTGGAGCAGCGCTATTTTCTTCCAGTTTGGCCTCCTTCGTTTGTAAGCCTCATCGAGTTCGGCCAGAGTGTCGCACACCCTGATTCTTGGCATTGTAGTATTTTCCTCTGCCAAGTCTCGGGTGTTGAACACCCTGTTATTGGTTATGCAGAGAAGAAGTCACTGGGCTAGTAGAGCCCGGAACAGTGTGAGCCTTCTCCATTTGGAGAACTTTTGTGGCAGAGACATGCGCCCATGTGACAGACGCCTCTAGATGCATATCTTCTATGACACTAGCATGATATGCACAGCGAGCCTTCGGAAGCCAAGTCTTGTGAGACTTGTTTGGCTTCGCTGATTTTGAGGGAGTAGAGCCGTCCCTCGAGAGCATCTCTTCGAACGCCTACTGATCGAACTTTACGATCAGCATCTTTTGAGTACTCCCCACTTTGTCGGTATCAGATTGCGTCACCACCTTCTCGTCAGAGGAAAAGGTAGTTCCCAGCAGAGTCGCCATTTTTGTGGACACACACAAAAAAGAAGAAGAAAATGATGTCTTTTCTTTTATTGGCACAAGGCACCACAAATCGAGTACGCTTGAGAGATCCTGCGCTGAGGATCCCCGAGTACAAAAAAGAATTCTGGGGAATGGGACGATAGAGATCGAGCGGCAGTTGCTCCTTTACTCTATTAATACTTCGTTTACAAAAGTGGGAGAAAACCTAAGAAAATTGCTAACTTTCGGCTCACTGGCAAGAAGTGCAGCAATTTGGCTCTTGAAATTGCTCTTCGTTCTGTGTTTTGAAGAGGGATAAGGCCCCCCTTTTATAGTCGTTCTTGAGTTGGAATGATGTTATGCACCTACATGAGGAAACACACTAGTTTTTATGTGGGTGCATAGTCCTGCTTTGGGCGCATAGGATGTAGGCGCATACAGGCTACGGGATCGTGGGTTGGTCGTGCTGTTGATGTGGCCGCATGCTTCGGTGCACGACTGCTCATGGAGACTGACGTGGTCGTGTGCTTCGGTACATGTTTTGATCAAGGCTTTGACTAAGTCAGGCTTGGGCGCATAGCCATGTCTCAGGCTATGCTTCCTCCTTTCAGGGGAGCTAGTCTTGGGCGCATGAAGCTTCACTGACTGGGCGCATGGAGCTTCACTGACTGGGCACATAGAGATTCACTGACTGGGCGCATGGAGCTATACTGACGGGACGCATGAAGCTTCACTGACTGGGCGCATGGAGCTATACTGACTTGGGGGCATGGGGCTTCATTTGCTAAATTTTTTTATGCTTCTACATACATCAAGACACAACAGCCATAAGGCACCTCTAATCCTATTACCAAACTCCCACCTCCAGTTTGAAGTTAGTACTGAAAAACCTAGCAGCCTAGAACAATTACAGAAAAGCCCCTCATATCGACAATGTTTGGGTTATATACTAAAAGCATCACTTTTGTATTAACTTTATTTCCTTAAATTTTGAATGAGAATCATATGGATAATGCTTGCATATTGTATTTGTTACAAGTGTTGATGCAAGTGTCTGAGACTCTATATTGTAGATGATATGGTGTGTGGTGTCACACAGAAGATCATATTATCAGTTCCATATATAATATATAAATGGTTCACAACCTAGATGAACTTGGACAATCTATTAGAAAGGTTGTAGTGTAATATGGTATTAGTCTATCTTGACTATAGGTTTACACTAGTACACTTTGTGTGTATTGAACATGACCACTTGAGGTTATTCTCTTTGTACTGACTGCATAAGAGAACAGACACCTCTGTTATTATGGATGCTTGTGCTCTTAATCCGGATATAATAATAGACATGTATATGCAGTGTGCATTACTTTGACTCATAAAAGAGTGAGATTTATTATGGGTCGACAACCTCTATGAATTGGGTAATAACATTGTATGTATGATGGCCTATTGATTATAAAAGGAATCCATGTCCCGATACGTCGGGTTGATGATGTCCCCTTAAGGAGCTCATAAGGACTGCCATATAAATCCTGCAGGTAGATTATATCCGACATGACTAATAAAGTTGAGTGGTACTACTTAAGGATAAAAGATATCGATCAATATAGTTGCTAGTAACTTAATCTGATCGACGGACATTCGATATCTTAACATAGGGAGCCAAACGAGCATATAATAGAAGGAGCCCATAATCATAATTTAGGATTAGGAAGGTAGTGCAACAATAGCTCATTAGTGGACCGAGCTATTGTTAATGGGCCTGGGTTATGTGTTCGGGCTGAACACAGGACACCCAGATCCGTTAGGAGACCTAACCCTAATTTCTCCTCATGGTCCCTGTTGTAGCCTTATATATATCCTCTATTCTCTGGCCGCTAAATGATCATAAGAACTAAAAAGCTTTCTCTAAATTCGTGATCCACATAAGAAGAGAAAGAAGGGCTGCCAAGGAGAAGAAAATGTTGGGAGATCGTCGCCCACATAACGTCCAACCCGAGAAAGGAATACGTGGAGAAGATCTTGGAGTCGTGATTGCTTGAGATTACAAGGAACTGTTATCTTCTTCCCACCGCAGGTATAATTCGTGAACCCTAGTTTCCGTCTACGAAAGGTTAGAACACGTTTATATCTGTTTAACTTTCTATCAATTAATACGCACACCAAACTAGGGTCCTGGGAATCCCTAGTTCTATCACGTCTCACCATTAACTCTCCGATCATCTCTGACGTGGAGCTACCAAAATTGGATATTCTGCTTTCCCCAGACGTGCAGGACAACATTGTTCCATTCTCTTCCAAGGAAATTTCTTCCCTCTCAGTCCTATTCTCTCACAACTTCATCCTCAAATTCTTACCTGGATGCCCGAAGCTTTCTCGCATCTAAGAAGTCATCGTCTCCTGGGGTCTCACCACCAACTACATGGTTTCCCTATGGATCCTAAGCACATACTTCTACATCTCTCTTCTAAAATTGATAACAAGAATGTTTGGATCAGAGGCAATGACATGGTCGACTCCCATATCATGAAAATTGTCAAATGGTCCTCGGACTTCAACCCCAAGGAAGATTCAGCTATTGTGTTGGCATGGGTCACCATCCCTAACCCGTTGCTGATTTGTTTCTTTCTTGCCGCGGTAAGAAGGATCCCTAATTCCTTTGGTACCTTCATAGCGATGGCCGAAGAAACCCGCAACCTCACCAAAGTCAACTATGCCAAAATCTGCATGGAACTCGACCTGTCGAAAGACCTCCCCAACTCCATTCAAATCTCACTAGGTAGCAAGATACACACAATGAATCCTGGATGACAACAACATCATTTTCTGCAAGCACTGCCACATGAGAGGCCACTCCACCGAGCTTTGCTTTAAAGTGCACCCTGAATTGAAGAGAACAACGACTAAGAGGGCAGCCTCTACTACATCGAGACATAACTGCCATAAGGCACCCCTACTCCTATTACCAAACTCCTACCTCCGCTTCAAGGTAGTGCTAAAAAACCTAGCAGCCTACAACAATTACAGAAAAGCCCCTCATAGGGGAGGTCTTCCGCCACCACCACTAACTCAGGAATAAACCTCAACAACAAATTCGACATCCTGTTCACGGAACGCACCGTTGATAGTCAGGAGGGGAAGGATTGTCATGAAGCCAAAAATTTTATTAAGGCTGTCGAGATCGAGGTCAGCACTCAGAATCAGGATCAACGATTGGAATCGAGCAGCATCGGGATAAAAACAGCAAAGGAGGAGGCCCATACGGAGTCGCCCGACAAGAATCATGTTAGGGAGCAACCTGTTATAAAGGTCTCTTTACCAGCTGAACCGGAAGCACACTATAAGCCTCTCAATGAAGCCGACATACATGCAGAACTTCTAGCCAACATAAGCCTAGAACTAGTGGCCAGGCTGAAATAAGCGATTGATGCCGATTTCGCTAGCCCGGACAACTATTTCGGAGCTTTGGCTAAAATAGAAGTAGAGGTTTACCTGCACCCTGCAGTAGACCCTGTAGACACCAACAATTTCGGAGGCGCCAAGAAAACCGGAAAGGACGACGCCAACACCGAAAAATCCATTAAAAGAAGAACGAAAGAGGTCATGACCATGATCACTCGATCAGCCACGAAACACAGCAACTTCCCCCTCCCTAACCACCTCAATAATTAACATCTTTTCTTGGAATGTCCAGGACCTCGCGAACAAACCCACCATAAGAAGATTAAAATGTCTTAAGAGACTCCACAGAATTGATATTCTTGTGATTATAAATCCCAAAATCTCCCCAAGAAACTCAAGTCCATCCCGCTGCAGTTAGCCTTCTCCTCCTCTATCGCCGGTTGTCACGATATATGGATCCTCTTTGCAGCAAACGTGAAGCACAACACCATCCATGACATGAGATAAGAGATCTCGTGTTGGGTGGAACACCCCATGCTCCAGTCTCGGTCTCTCCTGTCTGCAGTTCACGGAAGTCGCGATATCTCCGAGCGTAAACAACTTTGGAACTATCTGAATGGCACCCACCAACAACATAACAACCTCCCCTGGCTCTGCGTTGGTGACTTCAATACCATCACCTGTAAGGAGGAGAAGTCGGGAGGCCAGCCCCCTCCTACGTCAGCAATGTTCGACATCGCCAACTTTATCTTTAATGCCCATCTATCTTCGCTCAATTTTTCCGATAACGCCTTCACGTGTGTAACATACAAGAAGGGTCACGACGGCAATACTCCCACCTTGATCGTGCTCTCATTAACTCGAAGTGGTTCGACCTAGATCTCAATTCCAGACTCACGTACCTCAATGCCACTGAAGCAGATCACTCTCCGCTCCTCATTGAGGTCAGTATTATTTCCAATCAGCATAAGAAAGTTTTTACTTCCTGGACCTGTAGAGCCATCACCCGGAGTTCAGAGATATTGTGTCGGTTGCTTGGAGCGGTCCTGATGCTCTCGACCCTCTCGTTCATGTGGCCGCCAAACTCAAAGCAACCATGAAAGCTCTCACTAGATGGAGCAAGGAAGCCTACGACAATATTTTCTAAGCTGTCCGCATCATAGAGGTTTCTCGAGCTGAGATTCTGTTCACCCGCTATGGCTTTCCTTCGACTGGCGCCTTCCTCAACTCGCCAGGGCGCTCTTGAAGTTCCAACTCAAATTCGAGGAGGAATTTTGGAAACAGAAAGCTAGGTTGACCTGGGATATTGAGGGCGACAAGAACATGAGCTACTTCCACTCTTGTTTTAAGGGACGCAGACAACAACTCAACCTTCACCAGATGACTGACGAGAGTAGTCGTACTCTCAAAGACCATTGGAATATTCAGTCGGCCGCGATGACTTTTTACATTGTTCACCAAAGAAGCCATCATTAAGGATGAGGCATTCCTCGCGACGATCCCTCGATTGATAGAAGAAAGAGACAACACCCAGCTGCAGCTCCTGCCCTCCGAGCTAGAAGTCAAAGATGCTGCGAAGGCGCTGAACGAGCATAGTACCCCTGGACCGGACGGTTTCACCGGTGTCTTCTTCAGATCCTACTGGGACATCATAAAGTTGGATATTTACGAGGCGGTGACTGTCTTCTTCCAAGGAGCCAGGTACCCCAAATCGATATCCAGTGCCAACTTGATCCTAATCCCCAAGAAGGATAACCCGGAGACCTTCAAAGATTTATGCCCTCTAAGCTTGTGCACCTTCACTAACAAAATCATCTCTAAGATTATAACTAATCGTTTGACCGGGCTACTTCCAAAGATTATCTCTGATGAGCAAAGTGGATTCGTCTATGGTCGTAATATCTTAGATAACATCTTATTGGCTCAAGAGATGATCAGTTGTATGAAATTCCCATCTAGGGTAGGGAACATTGCTATCAAGTTGGACAAAGAAAAGGAGTATGATAGGCTCGATTGGCAATTCATGATCTGGGTGTTCAGGGCCTTCTGGTTTTCAGAGATTTTAATTGACATCGTTTGGAGATTGATCAGTAACTCGTGGTTCTCTACTGTCATCAACGGTCAAGCTGAGGATTTTTTCAAATCCAGTCGCAGCTTCAGACAAGGAGACCCATTATCGTCCATCATCTTCACTATAGTAGCTGAGACACTGAGCAAAAATCTGAACCAAATGGTTGGTACCCCCCATTTTTAACATTTCCACACCACTAGCGGTTGCCCGATCATCACCCACCTGGCCTATGCCGACGAAATTCTTATATTCTTTTCCGACGATGTCGGGTCCGTCAAGGTGGTTAACAACACGCTACAAAGATACGCCAGATGCTCTGGTCAGCGTGTCAACCCTAACAAGAGTGTTATTTATGCCCACCACACTGTAGATAGAGCCCGTACCACCATGCTCACTAATATTACTTCCTTTTCAGTTGAATTTCTCCTTTTATCCTATTTAGGGTGCCTGCTGGTGTACAACATATCTAATACGGGTTTTTATGATGGATTAGAGGGCAAAATCAGGAAAAATATTGAGGGATGGCACAACGCGATCTTATCCCCCGGCAGGAAGATGATTCTGATCCAAAATGTGCTTTCTTCCATCTTGATTTATACCCTGGCTATATGCTCAATTCCTAAAAGGTCCTCACCATCATTGAAAACCTATTCACCAACTTCTTTTGGGGGCACTATGATGGTAAGGATAAGCATCATTGGGCCAGTTGTGACTCTATGGCTAGACCCACGGATGAGGGTGGACTAGGATTCTGTAGGTTGGCCCACATTGTCAATGCTTGTTCCATAAAGATGTGGTGGAAGCTTCGAAAGAATCGCTCTATTTGGGCTCATTTCATGAAGGCTAGATATTCCAAGTACATTCATCCTCCTATCGCCTCCTTCAATTGCGGATCTTCGGCTTCCTAGCGACGCATCCTGAACGGGCGACGTCTCATCGAGCCATTGATTCGTCTACATCTGGGCTCTGGCGAACAATCCCTATTTCATGAAATATAGTCCGAGGACGTCTAATCCAGGTGCCCCTACCAACAATGCCATAAGAGAGCTGTGGGATAGTGTTGGGGAGTGGAATTGGGAAAGGGTTCGGGCTTGGAGCGGAGAAGAGGCTGTTGTAGCTTTAGCCGCATCTGGTTTAGTGGTTGGGTCAGACCTAGACTCACTGAGGTGGTCCTTGAAGGCTAAAGGCTGATTCTCTCTAGCTTTGGCGCGACAAGCGGTTTGCGGCATCGGTGCGCCTTCCCCCATTATCGGGTCATTCTGGCCGTCCTATATCTGCAAGAAGTGGTTCTTCCTGATTTGGAGAGTGTTTCGTAATAAACTCCCTACCGACAATATCCTTGCTACTATTGGATTCAGTTTAGTTTCAGCGTGTCATTGTTGCCTAGTGCGCCAGCCTGAAACAGTCAAGCACATCCTCTCGTATGGAGACCTGGCTACGAAGGTGTAGACCAGGTTTTCTAACTTTTGCCTCCAGACCAGGATGTTGGGGGATTCAACGATCTTCTAGCCACCTGGGTAGATCCTCACACGACCACCAGATCATCGCAGTTGCCATCACGTGGGTAATTTTAAAGAATCGCAACAAATACAGATACGAAGGGCACCAATACACTTCTAACCAACTGACCCGTGAGGTTCTCAGACAGATTCACAAGGTTAGAAGACACTTCAAGCACGTCCGGGAGGGATTCTGGCACTCTTTGGACCGGTAACTTAGCCATTTTGTTCGAGATTGTGATCTTCGAGCGGGAACTTGCCTCCCCGCTCTCTTTTCTTTTCAGTTAATTTTACTTTTTGAGCATACTTGTAAAGGCTACGATATTTTGCGCCTTTGATATGAATATATGGAATGGGGGTTGTTGTTAATATATATATATATATATATATATATATATATTATATATATATATATATATATATAGATGGAGCTCGCGTGCGGTTGGCAGCCTTGGTCGGCCGGCCTCCTCGGCCAGGCCCCAGGCCTCCATAGTGGCCACTTCGCCTCCCGTCGAGCCCCCTTCTTAGGTCGGCCGGCCGTCTTGCCGCCTCCCCAGTGGAGGGGGGGTTCCCCCTTGTCGGCCTCCTCTGGCCGTGGGGATTCTTCTCCCCCCTCGTCGTGGGGGTTCTCCCCCCCCGGCGTCGCCCTCGGTGTCGCCCCCGGCGCCCCCGTACACGGTGCAGAACGGCCATCGCGCCCGGCGAGCATCCCCCCGCTCCGGTGCCCCCTCCCTCCGTCGTTCCTCTCTCGGGGCCCCCGGAGGCTCCTTCCCAACATCTCGACTCGGCTCCTCCACCGGAGTTCGACCTGACGCCGGTGGCCTCGCAACCTCCCTCGTCCCTCCCCGCGGTGACGTCCCCCCTTGGCTCAGGCCTCCTGCACCCTGCGATGGCCCAACTCAGCCTTGTCCTCCCTCAGCCCCCCGGCTGAATCTCCTGGCGGCCCTGCCTTCCCAGCGCTGGCTTCCTCCTTCCCAGCCGTCGTCCCCCCAGGCGGTCCCGTCCTCCTCCGGCTTCGGAACCCCCCCTCGTCGGCGGTGGTGCTCTCCCCCAGCAACCCCCCACGTGGGCTCTCGTGGCAGCGCAGCCGCCGACGACGGCCAGCCTCTCTTTCACTGCGACGGCGTCGTCCCCTCCCCGCTACCCCCTTAGTGGAGGCCTCCGGTGTTCTCTCCGCCACCTGCCGGAGCATACCCCCAGCCGGGGGTAGACCCCCCCACCATCGGCCGGACGCCCCCCATCCCCTCGGTGGCCGAGACCTCCCCTTAGCCGTCCCCGATCCCTCCCGGGATTGCCCTACCGGCGCGTTTCAGGTCAACGAACCCTCCTCCACCGCTCCCTTCAAGCCGGCCCCCTCGTCGGAGCCCCCGTCTCTACTCCGGTCAGCGCACCGGGGGGGCCCGAGGCTACTCGGGCAGTGCTCCCCACTTTGGGCAGAGCGCCACCCACCCCCCCGGGCAGAGCGCTACCCCACCGCCACCTCGGGCTATGGGACTGCCTTGGGTTGCGTGCCCACCCACCCCCTCAGCGGGCTATTTTTCCGCCCAAACTTTTTTAGTTTCTGCCCAGTTTCAAAATAGTTTTAAATTTTGTATTTCGAAATTTCAAATTGTTTCTGAAACACACTCGTTTTTAGAAATTTTGGTCCTCCAAAATTTTGACTGTATGTATTGCTAACTTTTGCTGTTATTACTTTGATATACAGGGCCCTTTTGTTTTACGGCCCTGTACTCGTCTGTATTGGTCTTTTTGAGCATCCTTTTATTTTCCAATAAATATCTTCTTAATAATATATATATATATATATATATATATATATATATATATATATATATGGTAGGCGCGTCAACAGCTGCATTGAACCCTACGCTACCTGTGGGTTTGCCCCCTGCTGGCACCCATTTGGGTGCGCAGCTCTCCGTTTGCGCTCATGCTAGCGACCTTTTAGGCGACCAGCTTGCCGCTCGTGATGCGCACCTCCTTTCCGCTCCGGGTGGCGCGCGTCCCTTGGTGGCACCGGTCCCTCTTCGCCTGGCTGCGTGCCCCACGCTCCCCTTAGCCTTTCCTGCCGACCTTTTGGCGCTCGTACCGTCTCTTTTTCCCTCGGGCCCCGCGTTTGATTGCCATTCGACCCCTTTCCTCCTCTGGCATTCTCTTCATCAGCTTCGGACGGCTCTCCCTCACTCTAGCCTTCCCTTGAGCTGGCCGTGTCCCGCTCTTCCGATGCGTCCCCTCAGGCGGTCGGGTCGGTTTTGCCTTCCAAACCCTCCGCTCATGCAGCTCGATTGTCCGGTGTCTCTTATGCCGACAAGCTCAGGCCAGATCGGGTTGTCACTTTCTTCTCCCCTTTGGCAGAAGTCCCCTTCTGGACATCGATTTCCCATCTCTTTCCGACATTCTGGAGATTAATGTCCCTTTCTCCCAGGCAGAGATCTCTACTCTGTCCACATTTTTCCCACACACTTTGTCCTTAAATTCTCTAGTGGTTGTCCGACGCAGACGCTGGTTCAGGAAGTCATCGCCAGCTGTGGTCTCACCTCGAGGTTTCGGGTGGCGCCCATGGACCCTAAACACATGTTCCTCCACCTGTCATCGGTCAACAATCACAAGAACGTCTGGAGCAGGGGCAGCAACAGAATTGACTCACACATCATAAAATTAGTCAAATGGGCTCCGGACTTCAACCCGAAAGTAGATTTCGAGATCGTCTTAGCGTGGGTCACCGTACCGAACCTCCCCCTTATATGCTTCGCCCCAACGGTCTTGAGAAGGATCGCGAACTCTTTCGGACGTTCGTAGCCATGGCCGACGAGACGTAAAACCTCACCAAAGGCAATTACGCCAAAATCTGCATGGAACTCGACCTATCGAAGGATCTCCCCAATCACATCCAAATCTCGCTCGACAATACGAATCACAACCGAAAGATTATTTACGATAACAAAATCATCTACTGCAAACATTATCATATGCGAGGCCACGCCAGCGAACACTACTTCCGTGCGCATCCAGATCTCAAGTAGAAAGTTGTCCAAAAAATAGACCACCTCAAACGAACAGGAACCTTCAACTGTCCCATCAATCTCCCTGTCACGACCCGCACCCACTGTTAGGATACGAGAACGTAACAACGCCCAGCCTACGCCGCAGTGTCGGCGGTAGAACGCTGTCCTAGGTCACATCATCTAACAATATAATGCTAAGCAGATGCAGTCTCAATCACATTTAAGGTAGAGCATGATAAGGTTAGATAAAACATAAAATCCAAAGAGATACGGGAGATAGAAGTCTAAGTGTCTAAGATACAAAAACCCAGAAATACATCTCAAAACTCAAATACAGTAATCCACAAAGTAAATACAACTCCAGACAAATGAAATAACTATCTAAACAACCTCTAAGGTGTCTCCTCTAGGGTAGCAGGCAACCTCCAAGCTATCTGTAAAATTTATCAACAGGTCCAGTCAGGACAGGAACGAGCACATCTCATCTAGAAAACCCAAGTAAATGACAGAGAACTATAAAGCAGTTATAGGCAGTTGTATTGATGAAAATGGCAGTTTATATTCAGGTGATGGTAAGAAAGACAGATAAGGTGCAAGGAAAGTAAATAACTAAACAAGAGAAGAATCATAGCAATAAAGTCTGTAAAAATAGAACTAATTGAACCAGGGTAATATGATATGAAGTCCAGACAACAATGTAGACCAGTGTAACTCCAATGTAAGTCCAGAACAAGATGAATCTAATACAAGATGAATCCAGTAAGGGACGATTCCAGTTATAGTGATCAATGATTCCAGGGTGAGTCCAGCCTATACTCTAACAGTATGTTTTAAAATACCGAGATCGACATGTAAACGGCTGTGGGTAATCCGGCACACCTCTCACTGATCAGGCGAGAGATGGCTATCATTCCAGTAGATTCCAGTAGGGGTGATTCCAGTAATGGGGTATGTCTACATGTCTTACTCTAGTATTTCCCCTCCCAGCAAGAGAATCCAGAATTCCGACACAATGATTCAAGATGAGTCCAGCCAAAATATAATGATACCAGTAAATGATTCCAGTAAATAATTCCAGCAGGTGATTCCAGTAATAGAAGCCGAAAATAATGATACCAGTAATAGAGGCCAGAAAATAAATGTGTGTCGTATACATGAATCCAGTAATATCCACACGAGTTGTAACAGAGAATCGCATACAACTAACTAGAACTGAAATACAGTAATTGACAAATAAATGAGAGAACTATCAGAGAATGTACTCGCCTGATAACCTGAACAGCCGATAAGTATAGGGGGTCCAACTGAAGCCACAGAGTCCTATTTAAAGCAACACAGGTTACAAGGTGTCTGGCTCCTAATTAGAACAGCACAAGTCACAACATGTCCAGAAGGGTATTATAAAGCACTACAATGTATTCTACATGAATCTAGGTCAAACTAGGCCAAAGTCAACCCTTGGTCAACTGCACTAGTCAAACTAGGTCAAACTAGGTCATGTCCTAACCCAGTAAGTCTTACTAGGCCTAACCAAGACTATCCTAGCAAGTACACATCAATACAAGGCTATACAAGCCAACATACACCCAACTCTATATAGCATGCAATTATTTAATACTCAAATAGGCAAGAATTCACATTGGATATACACTAGGTAATCTATTACTTTAAGCTATATATGTCTACACATATATACACATGCATATATTGGTATTCAACATTAGGTCTATAATCATGGCATTTCAAATGGTTATATAAACTTATATATTACAACACAATATGCTATCATATATATAATATACATACATAGCTAAGTTAACTATATTCATAAATACTTATTTAAGAGGCTATGTGTGTGTATGTGAACATGGCAAAGGGGCAAGTGAGGGTTAAATGGGCATACATAGTGTATACATATCAAAGAGTGTCAAAGTGTAAGTGAACAATGTGTCAAGTGTGATAATGTCAACATAGTGTAAGGGGGTACATGAGGTAATATAGGATTTGTGTTAACATAGAACATTACATCTCATTAACTTGTATATTGTATACATTACATCTATTATTACATTATATTCATGCTTGCATTCATTCATCATTCATTATTCTCTTGCACCACTATATGCACCATACATTACATAATATGGAACCTACATATTCATTACAAGCCATACTTATACATGCTTATATTAGATAGGATACTTACACCTCATACATCATTTATTTAACCATTTACTCATTCTTGTATTCTCTATTTAATTATATAATGTATATACATTAACATGGGTTAAAATCAAATAGAACATTATATTACATACAAGGGTGCACAAAATGTATATGCCGAATAGTAACTCCTACTAATAATTAATACTGTACCATCTCAACATGAATTAAAATTTAGGATTAAAGTATGTTATAGATCTATGTGTTAGCTTTCCGAAACTTTAAACGGATCGCGTTTTCGTTTCCGGAAACTCCCGAAATCGCGAAAACACCGAGAACGCGTTTGTCTTTCGTACAGCTGACACTCAAATAATTCTCCAGAAAGTTACAGAAAGAATTAGGCCTATTAATACATGTTTTTGGAAAGCTAACTTCAATACGCTTCTTTTAAAAAAAAGGGAGATCAAAATGAGCTTTGAGCTAGAAGTTATGACATTTCTAAGTTAGGGCTGAAATTAAAAAACGTGGATAAAAATCATGACGGATTTAGGTAGTTTGAGACAAAAGAACACAAGTATATAACATAATATATCAAGAAATCACTCTCTACAATAATATGTATATATGAGACACTATAGAACACATCTCCAATACAAAAATATGAGATTAAACATGTAATAATTCATTCATACATAACAACAACACATAGTGTGTCCAAATTTGGGATTTTTCCACATGGACACAACCACAACACAAAGGACACTCCTATGACCTCCAAATGGACACAAAATGGACACAAATGGAGATACAACTATGGGGTCATTCCTATGGGTTCAAAATAGACCTATATGCATGAGGAAATAAAAAGGAGAAGGGATTTATACCTCCCGGTAGATCGAATCGAAGAAAAGCCTTCCCTGAGCGACACCGACACGTAGAGATTCCAAAAGAACACGAACGAGCTCCGAATCCTCCCAAACTTGGGTAACTTCCTCCTTGGCTAGAATGGAGAAGGAAAGAAGAAGATTTGGTGGTGAAATGGAATGATTTGGTAGAGAAATTGCTAGGGATTGCTCTCTAGGAATTTGGGGAAGAACAAGAGAGAGAGTGTGGATGAGAATAATGAAATGAACTTGAGCCTATCCTCTCCTGTAACACCCTGTTTCTGAAAATTGGAGATTTTTGAAAATTTATTATTTTTATTATCATATTAGTGGTATTTTAGTCATGGCATGATTTTCTGGTGAATTTAGTTAAGTTAAATCATTTTCTAAGTCATGCTAAGTCATGACTTATGACTTTGTGTTTTTGGTTAGTGTAACTTATTGTAAACCCTAGTTTCCTTAACCTAGACATTGCCATGACCATGTGAACTTGACCATAGGCTTAGAATATCATTTTAGTGATTTTTGGCCTAAGGGGTATTTTGGTAATTTTCTAGAAATTAAGGAGGATTAGTGAGATTTCACTATTCATGGACTTTTGTTTAGTGACTTGATAATCCCTAACTTAGATTACCCTAATCTATAGGTTAATCCCTAACCTAGAATGACTAGAGGGTGATATTTTCATTTAGTCAAAGAATGAAAATATCTACTTTACCTTTATAGGATATTTTCCTTAATTTGTGCAAAAGATCTACTTTTGGCACAAAGTCCTTTTCTTAACCACTAAGAGTTGAACCACCCCCCCCCCCCCCCATGCTTGGCCGGCCAAGGGGCACCCCCCTAGCTTGTGCACCCTCTATATAACCCCTTGTGTTCATCCATGAATTAATTTACATGAAATTAATTCCTAGAAAATCACTTTTTCTTCAAACACCCATATCTTGATCATTCTTGATCCAAATTGACCCTAGTCTCTTGCATTGGGACCCTACAACACCAAGGGAGCTAAGGGAGGCTAGCAATCAAGAATTTGGAGGCTTTTGTCATCATCAAGTTGAAGAACAACACCCCCTCTTCTTTGAATTTCCTTGAAATTCACCAATAGGTAAATTTCCACAAACCTAGTCAAATTCCTATTTTTCTTTCATAGATGCATTCATATAGGGGTAACAATATTGTGGGTAAAGTTTGGTAGGATTTTGATGTGTTTTGGTGTCGTGTTGGACACGTATCCTACTAGTCTAGAACCCTAATTTTACTCACTGTTTGAGCACTGTCATTGTGTATTTTGATCACTATTTTTCCAAACTCTTTGAACAAAAACCTAGCCTAGCTAACCCTAACCCTAACCCTGTGTCACTGAGCACAATTTGACTTTGTGTCGTGTCCAAAAATTGGACACACAAGCTCTCGGGACACAGTGCAATGCACAGAAATTGTGTCCTGCTACCACAGTGTCCCCACGCACTGTACAAGCCGCGTGGACACGCCAAAATTGGCACAGAGCACGGGGCAATGACTGACAGGTCATCCCCAAAGTTTGGGATGACCTCGTGTCGTGTCGGACACGGAATCGTCCCCGCAAGGGTCGTTCTAACACTGTGTACACACGCACAGACACTGTACTTTGAACGTGTCGTGTCCACTGTACACGACACGTAGACACTTGGTACTGACATGGACACGAAGCCTGTATATAGGCGAACACATTGGACACAACCACATGGTGTCCCGTGTCCCGTGTCGCGAACACGAGACACGCGAAAACGCTGACACACAGTCTGAACACGTAATTTAGGGCTTCTGATACGTGTGTCGTGTCCCCTCTACACAACACGTGGACACGTATCAGGCCCATGGACACGAAGCCCAACCCTAGGCGCACCTTCGGGCACGAGCACGAGGCCTGTGTCGCTTTGTGTCGTGTCCTAGACCCCTATTGGTTTTACACTGTGTCAGTTAAACCTAATTTACCCGGGTGACTTTAAATCCTTGTGGACACGCCGTGTCGTGTCGTGGCACCGTGTCAGGCTACTAGGGACCTAGTCTAACCTAGGGGCTGTCATTACCAACCGAGCTTGGGTCACCTTAGTTCGGTTTAGGTGATGTTTGAACTAACCCAAGTTGGGTTTTCACTGTCCAATTTCCAGTTTTCTGGAAATTCCAGATTTTCGCAAAATCGATTTTTGAATCGATTTTGCTATTGATTTTTGCATTGTATTAGTGTATTTTAATGTGTATATGTGTAGTATATGTATATTTGAGGGTGTGGGTCGAATTTGAGGGGATTTGGATGTGTGTGTGTATAGTTATGTATATATATACATATCTATGTATATATGTTATGTGTGTGTGTGTTTGGGGGTTTGATTGTGGGTTCCAGGTTCTGGAATTTCCCCCCTGTCTGATCTCTCACTCTTCCTCACAGTCTCTCTCTCTCACTGTCTCACTATCTCTAACTCTCTCTCTCTCTATTTCACTCTCTCTCTTTCCTCTCTCTATATATGATATATATATATATATGATATATATTTTGTGTTAGATATATACATAGTGTTATTTATATATATATATGTAGGGTTGGGTATTATATATAGGTATTTCCATATTAATATATAGTTAGGCCTATATATATATATATATATATATATATATATATATATATGTATAGCCTTAGTTATAGGTTTATGTGAAAACCTAGACAATGGCCTATGGCCAAGAGCAATGGCCTATGGCCTAAGTGACTAGCCCATAGTCTTGGGACCAACCCCATTGACCTAATGACCTAAAAACCCAACATGTTGACCCTTGTTGACTAAGGGTTGACCAAAGTCAACATTAGGTCAAGTTTGACCTAGTTAACCTAGAAATGTCTAGGAATGACCTAAATAACTAGTTTAACATTGTTTGACCTAACTTGGACTAGTGTTGACCTAGTCTTGACTTAGAGTTGACCAAGAGTTGACTTTTGACCAGTTTGACCTAGAATCATGTAGTATGCATTGTATACTTTATTTTTATCATTGTGGATACATTGTGACCTGTGTTGCTCTGACTAGGAGCCACACACCTCTCCTCAGGCAGTATATCTTCTTCAGACATTCAGTTATCAGGCGAGTACATTCTCTGACCGTTTCATATTTGCCTGGATTTATATTCTTGCTCTAGATTACTTTACTTGATGCTGACACGATTGTTATCACGGATTGGTACTATATGGATCTTTTCATGAGATGTTATCCCCCTCGGGAGCATCAGATACGGCATGTTTGTGCTTTTCACGAATCATCATGTATCTCTATGCTTTCATAGATTCACGAATCGCTTGTGACTCATGTACTCTCATGCTCACAGAGCCTCTCATGAATCTCCCATTTATGGGCTTATCACGAATCTTAACGTAACCTGAATGGATCCTTGTGTATTGATTGGGGATGGAGGAGTGGAAATAGTCATGTGGATATTACCCCAGTAGCTGTAGTCATGAATCACTTCTAGCTGTAGTCATGAATCTCCTATGCCATTTCACATGTCTATATTTTACTCTGACTCACTAGACACTGCTAGTTCTCTATATACAGTAGATATTTCCTTTACAGCTATCTCTTTTGCTACATGTATCTTCCTTCAGCAGTTCCTGTATTTTACTCTATTGCATGCTTTATATCTCCTATCATTCTATGCACTGCGTGAGATGTATTGTGCTCGTTCCCGTCCTGATTGGACCTGTTGAAAATATTACAGAGGATGAGGAGGAGGCCCTGGTGTCTACCTATTATGGAGCAGGACTAGATGATACTTGTGTTGTGGACCCTCAGCAGGATCCACCTGCAGCTGAGGATGTTGTTCCAGTAGTCTAGACCAGTTTAGCCTAGGCAGTCTTTTCTATATTTACTTTTGTCTCACATCTGAGTTGTATTTTGAGATGTTGAGTTATGTATAGACTCTTAGTCTTGTATTATGAGTTGACATTCTGGATGTTATGTATCTTAGACACTTAGTCTTATTTCATCTATGCTATGGTTCTCCTTGAGTTACTATCTATCTGTTCTTCATTCTCTACCTAGATGTGATTGAGATTATTTCTGTTTGTCACCTCCACTCGGAGAGTATAAACTGTACAGGTACTTGATATTGTTAGATGACTTACCTAGGACAGCGTTCTACCGCCGACACTGCGGCGTAGGCTGGACGTACCCACTTCTCGTGCCCTTACTCTAGGGTGCGGGTCGTGACACGTTTTTAGTGGTGGCCCATGCAGGTCTCGAGTTTATGTAGTGATATTCGAACTAGAGTATCACTACAGCCTGTGATAGGATTAAGGAATAGGCTTAGAGAGAGTGGATACTCAATCACAAATTAGGAAAAATTTCCATGGATTTGAATCTACTGACTTTTGTTCAAATCTATATAATCTACTTCATATTGTCCTTTGATACTATCATCCTTGTACCGTTATTGACTTCCTTATTGATCTGTCTTCAGGATGGTGGAGACACGATCGCAGCGTCTCGGTCCAGGTGATACCACTGAGAGGTCTGCCACCTCTCGTCCAGCTCACCAGGACCCGGGGACTGCAGCTCCCCATACTCCAGCTCATGTGGGAGCTTCTGCCCCAGTTGGGGGTGCACCTCTTACTATTCAGGGGGTCATTCCAGCTACTCCAGACATGCCTCCCCCGCAGTTTCGTCAGCCTCAGTTTCAGCCGGAGTATCAGCAGCAGCAGCAGTACCAGCATGGGTACCAGCAGCAGATGCCATCTGGGTATGTGGATGCTGCACAGATGTTCTCCTACTTCCAGCAGTTTCTCGAGTCGCACAAGACCCAGACTCAGCGTCAGACGACGGCTTTTACCAGAGGCATTGATGATGTCCATCAGCTGGCCACGGCGACGATAGAGAGGTTGGCAGCCCAGCCACAGGGAGGATCAGGACAGCCACAGCAGCAGAAGATTCCGGGCATACAGGACTTCAAGAAGATGAACCCCAGGGACTTCTTGGGGACTGAGGGGATTCTTTATGCGGATGACTGGATAGAGCACATCGAGGAGATCTTCCGACTGGCGGAGATACCAGCCGGACTCCAGGTGGAGGCAGCAGCTAGCCAGATGCGGGATCTTGCCCGTACCTGGTATCAGACGGACCCGGGAGTAGGTACTCCAGGGCAGGCATGGAGAGCTTTCAAGGAGCTCTTCAAGGGGAAGTTTTTCCCAGATCAGGCAGTCGGCGCTTTGGAGACACAGTTCGAGAACCTGGTTCAGGGGAACCAGACCGTAGAGGAGTACGCCGGTGAGTTTTGCCGGTTGAGCAGATTCGTGGAGGGCCTTAGCGAGGCAGCGAAGGCGAGGAGGTTCAGGAAGGGCTTGGTCAAGGAAGTCAAGTCCTTGACCAAGAGTGAGAGGAGTGCCACATTTGAGGATATTCTAGCAGGAGCGATGGCGGCTGAGGATGATCTTGAGCTGAAGCTCAAGAGGGGCCGTGATACACAGGGAGCAGGCAGCAGTGGAGGTCAGGCCAAGAGGCCTCACTATCAGCAGCAGCAGAGGCAGCCACAGCAGTATCAACAGCCGAGGCAGCAGCAGCAGGTCCCGAGACAGCAGACTACCAGTTGTCCCTACTGTAAGAAATCGGGACATGGATGGGGAGAGTGCAGGAAGAGGTTGGGCTCGTGCCTACTATGTGGGGCAGCGGACCACCAGCTGAGGGAGTGTTCCCAGTACACAGGCAGAGTAGCACAGGGAGCAGCACCAGGAGCAGGAGCCAAGGCTCCGGTAGGACAGCAGCAGAGAGGACCATTACAGCCACAGCAGCAGAGATTTTTACAGTTTCAGCAGCAGGCTGGAAGGGGTCAGCAGGGGCGTGCTTACGCCATGACAGTTGAGGATGCTCAGGCAGTTGGTGATGTGCTTGCAGGTTCTGTTATTCTAAATTCCATTCCCACCTTGCTTCATTATATCTATCTTAAAATCCAATTCCATCTGCTCCTACCTGTTCTTTATTAGTGATCAGTTTTGACCTGTTAGTTCTTTGATTTTGTCGATTGTTGTTGTTTCTTCATCTCTTACATAGGAGTAGGAGTAGGAGTAGGAGTAGGAGTAGTTTAGTTGTTAATATAATTCTTGACTAAACTCTTTTGTCAAGAATTTTCCTCTAAATAAATTAGTGTATATATATGTTATGCCTTTTTGATATAGTATCTCTGACCATAGAATGGTAACCCTTTTAGCCCTGTGATTTATTGTTTCCTTATCTTCCTAGTCTATACCTATGACCAGGATTGTCCCACCTAACCTGTCCTTTACACTACTATTCATCATGATTTTTGGTTCAATTTAGGCCATAGACTTTTTTTTTCTCCACTCTGAATTATGATCATCGTAGGTACATTACCGTGACTTTTAAATTTGGAGCACAAGACTAGTTGTTTTCTCAAAACTGACTTCACATACATGACCTAGACATGACATACTACACCTTATGACCTAAAACTGCCAACCAATTTTTTTGACATGACCCAGTATAGGTCTACTACCCCTATTTGGCTTGATTGACCTTGTATGTTGCCTAGGTAGTGGCTTCGTCCCTGATTGTTGAAGGTTTGACCTAGGAGGAGTACGACCATCTAAATTTCGAGGACGAAATTATTTTAAGGTGGGTAGACTTGTAACACCCTGTTTCTGAAAATTGGAGATTTTTGAAAATTTATTATTTTTATTATCATATTAGTGGTATTTTAGTCATGGCATGATTTTCTGGTGAATTTAGTTAAGTTAAATCATTTTCTAAGTCATGCTAAGTCATGACTTATGACTTTATGTTTTTGGTTAGTGTAACTTATTGTAAACCCTAGTTTCCTTAACCTAGACATTGCCATGACCATGTGAACTTGACCATAGGCTTAGAATATCATTTTAGTGATTTTTGGCCTAAGGGGTATTTTGGTAATTTTCTAGAAATTAAGGAGGATTAGTGAGATTTCACTATTCATGGACTTTTGTTTAGTGACTTGATAATCCCTAACTTAGATTACCCTAATCTATAGGTTAATCCCTAACCTAGAATGACTAGAGGGTGATATTTTCATTTAGTCAAAGAATGAAAATATCTACTTTACCTTTATAGGATATTTTCCTTAATTTGTGCAAAAGATCTACTTTTGGCACAAAGTCCTTTTCTTAACCACTAAGAGTTGAACCACCCCCCCCCCCCATGCTTGGCCGGCCAAGGGGCACCCCCCTAGCTTGTGCACCCTCTATATAACCCCTTGTGTTCATCCATGAATTAATTTACATGAAATTAATTCCTAGAAAATCACTTTTTCTTCAAACACCCATATCTTGATCATTCTTGATCCAAATTGACCCTAGTCTCTTGCATTGGGACCCTACAACACCAAGGGAGCTAAGGGAGGCTAGCAATCAAGAATTTGGAGGCTTTTGTCATCATCAAGTTGAAGAACAACACCCCCTCTTCTTTGAATTTCCTTGAAATTCACCAATAGGTAAATTTCCACAAACCTAGTCAAATTCCTATTTTTCTTTCATAGATGCATTCATATAGGGGTAACAATATTGTGGGTAAAGTTTGGTAGGATTTTGATGTGTTTTGGTGTCGTGTTGGACACGTATCCTACTAGTCTAGAACCCTAATTTTACTCACTGTTTGAGCACTGTCATTGTGTATTTTGATCACTGTTTTTCCAAACTCTTTGAACAAAAACCTAGCCTAGCTAACCCTAACCCTAACCCTGTGTCACTGAGCACAATTTGACTTTGTGTCGTGTCCAAAAATTGGACACACAAGCTCTCGGGACACAGTGCAATGCACAGAAATTGTGTCCTGCTACCACAGTGTCCCCACGCACTGTACAAGCCGCGTGGACACGCCAAAATTGGCACAGAGCACGGGGCAATGACTGACAGGTCATCCCCAAAGTTTGGGATGACCTCGTGTCGTGTCGGACACGGAATCGTCCCCGCAAGGGTCGTTCTAACACTGTGTACACACGCACAGACACTGTACTTTGAACGTGTCGTGTCCACTGTACACGACACGTAGACACTTGGTACTGACATGGACACGAAGCCTGTATATAGGCGAACACATTGGACACAACCACATGGTGTCCCGTGTCCCGTGTCGCGAACACGAGACACGCGAAAACGCTGACACGCAGTCTGAACACGTAATTTAGGGCTTCTGATACGTGTGTCGTGTCCCCTCTACACAACACGTGGACACGTATCAGGCCCATGGACACGAAGCCCAACCCTAGGCGCACCTTCGGGCACGAGCACGAGGCCTGTGTCGCTTTGTGTCGTGTCCTAGACCCCTATTGGTTTTACACTGTGTCAGTTAAACCTAATTTACCCGGGTGACTTTAAATCCTTGTGGACACGCCGTGTCGTGTCGTGGCACCGTGTCAGGCTACTAGGGACCTAGTCTAACCTAGGGGCTGTCATTACCAACCGAGCTTGGGTCACCTTAGTTCGGTTTAGGTGATGTTTGAACTAACCCAAGTTGGGTTTTCACTGTCCAATTTCCAGTTTTCTGGAAATTCCAGATTTTCGCAAAATCGATTTTTGAATCGATTTTGCTATTGATTTTTGCATTGTATTAGTGTATTTTAATGTGTATATGTGTAGTATATGTATATTTGAGGGTGTGGGTCGAATTTGAGGGGATTTGGATGTGTGTGTGTATAGTTATGTATATATATACATATCTATGTATATATGTTATGTGTGTGTGTGTTTGGGGGTTTGATTGTGGGTTCCAGGTTCTGGAATTTCCCCCCCTGTCTGATCTCTCACTCTTCCTCACAGTCTCTCTCTCTCTCACTGTCTCACTATCTCTAACTCTCTCTCTCTCTATTTCACTCTCTCTCTTTCCTCTCTCTATATATGATATATATATATATGATATATATTTTGTGTTAGATATATACATAGTGTTATTTATATATATATATGTAGGGTTGGGTATTATATATAGGTATTTCCATATTAATATATAGTTAGGCCTATATATATATATATATATATATATATATGTATAGCCTTAGTTATAGGTTTATGTGAAAACCTAGACAATGGCCTATGGCCAAGAGCAATGGCCTATGGCCTAAGTGACTAGCCCATAGTCTTGGGACCAACCCCATTGACCTAATGACCTAAAAACCCAACATGTTGACCCTTGTTGACTAAGGGTTGACCAAAGTCAACATTAGGTCAAGTTTGACCTAGTTAACCTAGAAATGTCTAGGAATGACCTAAATAACTAGTTTAACATTGTTTGACCTAACTTGGACTAGTGTTGACCTAGTCTTGACTTAGAGTTGACCAAGAGTTGACTTTTGACCAGTTTGACCTAGAATCATGTAGTATGCATTGTATACTTTATTTTTATCATTGTGGATACATTGTGACCTGTGTTGCTCTGACTAGGAGCCACACACCTCTCCTCAGGCAGTATATCTTCTTCAGACATTCAGTTATCAGGCGAGTACATTCTCTGACCGTTTCATATTTGCCTGGATTTATATTCTTGCTCTAGATTACTTTACTTGATGCTGACACGATTGTTATCACGGATTGGTACTATATGGATCTTTTCATGAGATGTTATCCCCCTCGGGAGCATCAGATACGGCATGTTTGTGCTTTTCACGAATCATCATGTATCTCTATGCTTTCATAGATTCACGAATCGCTTGTGACTCATGTACTCTCATGCTCACAGAGCCTCTCATGAATCTCCCATTTATGGGCTTATCACGAATCTTAACGTAACCTGAATGGATCCTTGTGTATTGATTGGGGATGGGGGAGTGGAAATAGTCATGTGGATATTACCCCAGTAGCTGTAGTCATGAATCACTTCTAGCTGTAGTCATGAATCTCCTATGCCATTTCACATGTCTATATTTTACTCTGACTCACTAGACACTGCTAGTTCTCTATATACAGTAGATATTTCCTTTACAGCTATCTCTTTTGCTACATGTATCTTCCTTCAGCAGTTCCTGTATTTTACTCTATTGCATGCTTTATATCTCCTATCATTCTATGCACTGCGTGAGATGTATTGTGCTCGTTCCCGTCCTGATTGGACCTGTTGAAAATATTACAGAGGATGAGGAGGAGGCCCTGGTGTCTACCTATTATGGAGCAGGACTAGATGATACTTATGTTGTGGACCCTCAGCAGGATCCACCTGCAGCTGAGGATGTTGTTCCAGTAGTCTAGACCAGTTTAGCCTAGGCAGTCTTTTCTATATTTACTTTTGTCTCACATCTGAGTTGTATTTTGAGATGTTGAGTTATGTATAGACTCTTAGTCTTGTATTATGAGTTGACATTCTGGATGTTATGTATCTTAGACACTTAGTCTTATTTCATCTATGCTATGGTTCTCCTTGAGTTACTATCTATCTGTTCTTCATTCTCTACCTAGATGTGATTGAGATTATTTCTGTTTGTCACCTCCACTCGGAGAGTATAAACTGTACAGGTACTTGATATTGTTAGATGACTTACCTAGGACAGCGTTCTACCGCCGACACTGCGGCGTAGGCTGGACGTACCCACTTCTCGTGCCCTTACTCTAGGGTGCGGGTCGTGACATCTCCCAAAGTGGCTGGCCATATGGAGCTATTTGTCCTATTATGGTAAGGTCCAAAATGCCCCCACTAACCTATTCTATGAGTATTAGGAAAGGGCTAATTGGTTGGGGCTAAATTAGTCATTCTAAAGTCTCTAATCACACTAACCTTATCCATAATAATTAGTCTAACCTCTAACTAAAATATTTCTATCATGTGGACTAAAATTAATATCATGTGGGCCATGCCTAACTAGTGTGTAGGTCCCACTAGAGTCAAACTACTCCCGGGTCCCCGTTTCAAGTCGGATTGAGTTAAAATTCGAACCCGACTCAAATAACCCCAAAATAATATCATAAATAATAAAATAATATCAAAATAATTCAAAGAGGTCAAATGCAAAAATATTCTTAGGCCAAAAATGACATTAAAATATCATAATCACATGGTTAGGCTCTAGGTCAAACAGGCTCTAGGGTTTCATTAGCAAAACGTCAAAACCACAAGTCATTGATTTAAATAATTTTAAAATAATTTAAAATCACCAAAAATTATATCATGAATTAAATATTATTATTAAAATAATTATAAACATGAAATTTCAAAATTACCCTCATTTGGGAAACTGGGTGCTACACCCCCTACTTTCCTTACCCAATTCCCACATTCAGTTTGAAGCCAACTCAGGAAACACTCAATCCATTCCCCAAAAACAAACCACCACTGAAAAAGATATAGTGCCAATCACATCCCCAGGCATCAACCTCTCCAACAGATTCGTTATCCTAGCAACTCCCCCCCCCCAAATGACATCCATGAGATAGTTATCCCCGAAACACACAATCCAGTTAGGGATCAGGAAAATAATGGTGATCAGGGAAGGGATGCTGATCCTTCCACACTGGAGCCCCACTCAGAACCGAAAATTGAAGTAGACCCTAACCACCCCAACTCCCAGTCAGATACCACCATCAGTGTAGACGCTCTGGCCAACATTGGCCAAGCATCTGTGTCCAGATTGCAATAAGCCATCGAGGCAGGCTTCATCAGCACGGACAACTACTTTGGAGCCCTGGCTGAAATTGTTGGAGAGGTTTATTTACACCCGACTGAGGAAACAACTGATCAACCCCAGAGCAGAAACAACAAGACGGAGGACAAGGTCTTAACCACCTACAAGAAATCAAAAACGACATGCTCTACAGAGGAAACGACTATGACCACTCGATCAGCCGTAAAACTCACCAAATCCCCCCTCCCTAGTAACGTGAATGCTCAACATGCTCTCATGGAATGTTAGGGGCCTCTCGAATAATCCCACCTTGAGAAGACTATTTAGTCTCAAGAAAATTCACAAGATTGACATTCTCGTGATCATCGAACCTAAAATCCTCCCTAACAAACTCAAGTCCATCCAGCGGCAGCTTGGCTTCCCCTCGGCCATTGCCGGATGTCATGATATTTGGATCCTTTTTGGGGCATAGGTTAAGTGCGGCATCATCCACGACTCGAGACAAGCTTTCTCATGCTGGATGGAACATCCTATGCTCCATTACTGCTCCCTCTCGACCGCCGTCCATGGTAGTTGCAACATCAATGAACGGAGGCAGATGTAGGATATCCTAATGTATACACACCAAAACCACAACAACCTTCCTTGGCTCTGCATTGGTGATTTTAATGCTATTACTATAGAGAGGAGAAGTTTGGAGGTCGTCCCTCTACCCTAGCAGCCATACTTGACTTCACCAGCTTCATCTTTCGCACCCTCCTGTCTACCCTTTATTACACCGGTAGCGTATTCACCTGGTACAATATGCAAGAAGGAGCCCGTAGACAATACTCTCGATTTGATCGTGCCCTCATCAACCCGAAGTGGATGGATCTGGAGATCATCACCAACCTCTCACACCTCAGCACCACTGAGTCGGACTATTCCCCTCTCCTCTTGGAGATTAGTAGCAAATCGAACCAGATCAAGAAAAGCTTCTGCTTCCTTGACTTCTGGGTCCACCACCCCCAGTTCAAGAATATTATTGCCATAGCCTGGAGCGACGAGGACACCACTCAGCCCCTTGTTCGCTTCACCAACAAACTCAAAGGTACCAAAAAGGCCCTCACTGTTTGGATTAAGGAAACATTTGGGGACATTTTTCAGGTAGTCCGGACTGCTGAGGATGATGTTACCCGTATGGAAGCCTTCGCCAGTGAAAGATCGACGGCTGCTTGTGCCTCCCTGAACCTCACTAGAGCGTTGTTAAAATTTCGCATAAAAATCGAAACAGAATTCTGGAAACAGAAAGCTAGACTGACTTGGGATAGCGAGAGAGACAAAAACACTAGCTACTTCCACTCCTGCGTCAAGGGGCACAGACAAAAACTAAACCTTCACCAGATCGCTAATGAGAATGGAGATATTATCAAAGACCAATGGGGTATCCAGCTGGTGGTCGCAGATTTCTATTCTCAGTTGTTCACCAAAGTTGACATCTACAGAGACGAGAAGTTTTTAGCAGCAATTCCCTGCCTGATCGATGACAATGACAACACCCAAATGGAGCTTATTCCTTCTTAACAGGAAGTCAGAGATGCGGTATGGGCCATTGAGGAACACAGCGCCCTAGGCCCAGACGGGTTCACCGGTGTGTTCTTCAGATTATGCTGGGACACCATCAAGTCAGATATTCACGAGGCGGTCATCATTTTTTCTATGAAGCCAGGTACCCCAGATCGATTTCTTGTGCTAACCTGATTCTTATACCCAAATAGGATAATCCGAAAACCTTTAAAGATTTCTGCCCTATTAGCCTGTGCAACTTCACCAACAAAATTATCTCCAAGATTATTGCTAACCACATGATCGAGATCCTCCCTAAAATTATTTCCAAAGAGCAGAGGTGTTTCGTTCGCGGTCAAAACATTTTAGACAACATTCTGATGGCACGGGAAATGATAACATGCTTGAAATTTCCAGTGAGAGGTGGGTATATTGCCATCAAGCTAGATATGAAAAATTCATACGATAGGCTGGATTGACAATTTATGATTTGGGTTTTCAGGGCCTTCGAGTTTTCAGAACCCTGGATCAATATTGTTTAGAGATCAATCAACAATTTGTGGTTCTCCACGGTCATTAACGGCCAAGCCATCGGCTTCTTCAAATCTAGCCGCAGTGTCAGACAAGGCGACCCGTTATCCTCCACCATATTCATCAATGCCGCGGAAGCGCTTAGCAAAAATCTAAACAAAATGGTGAACTCCCCGAATTTCCCACACTTCGATACCGTTAGCGGATGCCAGATCATCACCCACCTGGCGTACACCAATGGCATCCTCATCTTCTCCTCCGGGGATATCGGGTCGGTGGAGGTGGTGCACAACACGCTACAGAGATACACCAAATGCTCTGGTCAGCACGTCAATCCCAGCAGGAGTGTAATTTACGTCCATCACAAGACCAACATAGAACACTCCTTCACCCTTACATATGTAAGCCCCTGATTTTCAAATTTTTTTTAAACTAGTGTTAATTAATTATTAAATGTCATTATTGGTTTTAAAAATAATTTAATATGATTTTAGGAATTTTCTAGAATTTTTAAATGAATTTTAAATGAGTTTTAAATGAGTTTTAAATACAAAAATATTATTTTGTAATTTGTTTAAATGTTTTAATAGCATTTTGTAATTTTCCGAATTGTTTTAATAGTGTTTTGCAATTTTTAGATTAGTTAGTATATCAGTTTGTAATTTAGGAAATGTTTTTATTTAGGTTATGCAAATTCAATTTTGCATTTAGTCCTAGAAAATCTATTCTGCAAAACCCTATTTCCTGAGGACCTAACTGCTAATTACCCAAACCCCCCCTGACCAGTCTCTCTCTCTCTCCTCTGACTCGACGCTGCCCCGACCGACTCACCGACGCTGCCCCCGCCGAACCCGACTGCCCCCACCGCCCTCTTTTCCTATAAAACACTCCCCATCTCCTCCTGAACTAAACCCTAACCCTAAATCTCCTCCACGACTAACCGCTGCCCCGCTCTTCCCCGATGAACCCCTAAACCTAACCCTAACTCCGGCGACCCCCAGCGCCGCCCCTACGCCGAGCACCACCGCCAACCACCACCACCATTCGACTCGCCCTGTCACTCCGACCCCAGCGCCACCACTCCGCCACCGCCACGACGTCTCCTCCGCCCGCCAGCTCGTTCGAAACCCCCTTCCCAAATCGGACACGTGAGTAGCATGACTCAAACCGTGTCGTACGTGTCTCGAACCCACGTATGTGGTTCGCCAGGACACGGGGACCCTCGTCCCATACTCGGACTCGTAGATGGACGCTCGTGCGTATCGTGCATAGCACGGACACGCTGACTCTGTGTCCCAAACTGTCCGGACACAGGGTCGAGTTTTATTATTTTTTTTCATGCTATTTATTTCTAACCTAAATAAATGAATTAAAAACCTATTTCTAACAAACGGGCCAAATGGCCCACTGGCCAGCGGCTGCAGTATTAAATCCCTCCCCTCCTGCGCAGCTCGAGTTCGAGCCCCCCCTTGCTGTTTTTTCCTTTTCTTTTTCTTTTCTTTTTCCTTTTTCTTTTTTTTGTTATTTAGGTATATTTATATATATATGTATATACATATTTTTGTATATATATATGTATTTATATATATAATATATTTAGGTATATATAGTTGCTGTTTTATATATATATATATATATATATATATATATATATATATATATATATATATATATATATATATATATACTTTATTATTTTATGTATGTATATATATATATACATACATAAAATAATAAAGTATATATATATATATATATATATATATATATATATATATATATATATGTCTTATGTATACATATATATTTATGTATATATATTTCTTTGTGTATATATATTATCATATATATACTATTATATGTATATGTATACATTAATTTTGTATATATATATATATATATATATATATATATATTATATAGTTGAGTATTTTCTTATATGTATGTATATATACATATATTTGTATATATATATATAATATAGTTGAGCATTTTCCTATATATGTAAATATCCCTATATTTATATATATATATATATATATATTAGTTCCTATGTATATTTTACTTAGCTTAGTGTAAATTATTTATATAAAATAATGTTCATACTTTTATAAGTTACTATGTAAAACTTTACCCTATTAAAATAATAATATTTATTTTGACTATTACCAACTTGTATTTTTATTGTATTTAAATTACTGCAACCATTTGGTGTCCAAGCCTAGCATGGGTATTTGGGCTCAAATGTGTTTTCACACATTCAAGACCTGTACAAGTCATATTGGACTTGATTCATGGCCTTGGGTCCTGTATTTAAACTTTGGTTCAAATTATATACAGGGACAAAATACGCAGATAATTAATTATTGTGTGCACTACTGTTTTTGATTTTCTAAAAATACTTAAAGTATTGCTAAAATTATGGAAAAATAGTTTTTAGATACTATGTTAAGTTAGCTAATTTAGTATAAATTTTGTAGTATTTAATTTACTGTTTTGCCCCTAGTTTGGCATATGAAACCAAAACTTATTTTCTGTATACTTAGGAAAACTGATTTTTATAAAATATTTGTACTGGATAATAAATTCCAGAAAAATTATAATAAATTTCTATGATTAACAAGCATCACCTTGGTGCTTTACTTTAAGAAAAACTAGGCTTTTTGTCTACTTCAAAAATTGTTAGAACACAATGGTCTTTTGGTTTATTTGTTGTTTAATTATGACTTGTAACTTTTGTGCTATTTTTGAGTTTTAGTCGTGTTGAACCCCATCCCTCACTAGTGTAAAGACCCTAGAAAGTTAGTTAACATAGTGTGTCACCCCACATTGGTCTCCTATGCCAAGTCATCATTTTGGCTAGGTGTCCAGTCACAAGTCGTGTTTCACCATTTAGTGTCCTAGTGTCTTAGCTTAGTGTAAAACTAAGTTGTTATATTTACTTCTACAGTGACGAGTTACCAGACATCCATAGCACATTTATCGCAGCTTGTTTTGCTTTGCTAGAGGCAAGTACTTTCTACGAACTTTACATATTGTCACATAAATGAACTGTAAACCCCACCATGTTATATGCTGATCCTTGGGGTAGCAAGTTAGATCTCTACATGTTGTACTTTCAGTTACTACCATGCTTAGAACAGTCTTGATGTATCTCTCACATGATTAGAATATGGGTTATGGGAAAACTGATAGTAGAGTACGTGATCATACCCCCTCTTCAGTACCGAGCAAATTTTCATTTTATATGATACTGCACCGTAGGCCTTACTCTCCAAGCTGTATTTGTACGTATGTACATATATCGCCTTTACACTTGTACGGAAGTATATTTTATTTACATGTGTCTCAGTACATTGTACACCTATTGACCGATCACGTACCTACTACAGTTTTAAACATTACATATACATCTGTCTCTATGACATATGTGTCCTTGCCATAATAGATTGAGTGATGCCATGCTTTCCAGTTATTCCTCTCATGTTCATTTCCATGTTTCATATGCTAGTTTGCTAGATTTAGTACTTGCTCCCGTCCTGACAGGATAACGTTGTAGGTATACTTACTGAGGAGGAGTTGCTCTGTGATTCGTATTATGGAGTCACTGCCGAGGACCCGATTTTTCCATACGAGGATGTTCCTGCGGGGAGACTCGTCTAGTTTGCTTAGCTGCTTGGGATACTTAAGTGTAGACATGTATTAGACTATATCATTTTGTAACTGGACATGTATCCAGTTTTACATTTCAGTTTACTTGTACTTGGATATTTCACTATATACGACGACTTTTGTGTTTGGAGCATTTATAATTCTTCTTCACTTATAGAACTGTTAGCACATTTTAGTCTTATTCTGTTGTCTCTAGAACAGCTTACTGTGCTTTATCTTAAGCGTAGGCTGGACATGGCTCGGCCCGGCCCAATAATTTGGGTAACGGGTCGTGACATATTTTTTTGGTGGCCCATGCAGGTCCTGACTAAATTGTTTGGTTACGTTATTGTACCAAGCAGGCCTGCAATTAGGAACTTAAGGTAATTAGACAACATTAGGAAAGACGCTTAGAACACCTAGAGGAATGCTAGGATTGCAACATAGGAAATGCATCACATATTTGCTATTATAATTAGATTTTCTTGCCTATGATTGCTTACTTTAAAACAAAGTCCTTATAAGTCTTTATCTAGATGGTGCTTACTCGTTCATCCCAGCATATTACCCCCGAGAATGGGGCACTCCCTATCCAGTCAGCTGACCAGTCGACTGACACACCTCCACCTACCACACTTCCCTACTCCACAGATCCACAGGCCCCGATACTTCCACCACCCCCTATCACTATACCCCTAGTACGTGTAGCTTGGAACCGTTCTGTTGACGAGTATGCGGCAGAGTTTAGTCGCCTGAGCCGTTTCGCTCCTAGTCTGGTTGCTGATCCAGAGGAGATGACCCGTAGGTTTTGCCATAGTCTAGTTCCAGACATTGGCATCCTTATAGTGGCAAACGGTACGACTGACTACTACCAGAGCCTAGAGTTAGCCCGGAGCATTGAGGAGCGTCTTCTGTCTAGCAAGAGGCCAGCTTCTGTACATCATGAGGGACCGTCCAAGCGTCAGGCTTTCCAGCAGAAAGCGCCGACGCCACCCCAGCAGACTTATCGTCCCCCTACACCCCATCATCAGACTCCGCCAGTTAGAACCCCGGGACCCCGACAGCAGCCGAAGGGAGCATTTTGTGTATACTGTAAGAGGCCAGGCCACGACTCTCTTGTTTGTAGGAAGAGGTTGGGTCAGTGTTTGGCTTGTGGGTCTCCCACCCATCAGCTTCGAGAGTGTCCAGTAGCGAAGTCTAGAGGGCCGCTTCCGACTCAGCAGCAGAAGGGAGCCATATGTTCTTTCTGCGGAAGACCCGGTCATGACTTCGCCGTCTGCAGGAAGAGGTTGAAGCAGTGCTTAGCTTGTGGGTCTGCCATCCATCAGATTCGGGACTGCCCAGTAGCCAAGGGACCCCAGGGGAAGACTTATAGCCTAGTCCTTGAGCCAGAGCCGGAACAGGTTTTGGGAGGTTAGTTTTGATCGTAGCCTTAGTCATTTGTTGCATTGCTTGCTATGTTAGAATATTGTAGGGTCTTCAATCCCTGTGAATTTCGAGGACGAAATTTTTCAAGGAGGGAAGACTTGTAAGCCCCTGATTTTCAAATTTTTTTTAAACTAGTGTTAATTAATTATTAAATGTCATTATTGGTTTTAAAAATAATTTAATATGATTTTAGGAATTTTCTAGAATTTTTAAATGAATTTTAAATGAGTTTTAAATGAGTTTTAAATACAAAAATATCATTTTGTAATTTGTTTAAATGTTTTAATAGCATTTTGTAATTTTCCGAATTGTTTTAATAGTGTTTGCAATTTCTAGATTAGTTAGTATATCAGTTTGTAATTTAGGAAATGTTTTTATTTAGGTTATGCAAATTCAATTTTGCATTTAGTCCTAGAAAATCTATTCTGCAAAACCCTATTTCCTGAGGACCTAACTGCTAATTACCCAAACCCCCCCTGACCAGTCTCTCTCTCTCTCCTCTGACTCGACGCTGCCCCAACCGACTCACCGACGCTGCCCCCGCCGAACCCGGCTGCCCCTACCGCCCTCTTTTCCTATAAAACACTCCCCCTCTCCCCCTGAACTAAACCCTAACCCTAAATCTCCTCCACGACTAACCGCTGCCCCGCTCTTTCCCGACGAACCCCTAAACCTAACCCTAACTCCGGCGACCCCCAGCGCCGCCCCTACGCCGAGCACCACCGCCAACCACCACCACCATTCGACTCGCCCTGTCACTCCGACCCCAGCGCCACCACTCCGCCACCGCCACGACGTCTCCTCCGCCTGCCAGCTCGTTCGAAACCTCCTCCCCAAATCGGACACGTGAGTAGCATGACTCAAACCGTGTCGTACGTGTCTCGAACCCACGTATGTGGTTCGCCAGGACACGGGGACCCTCGTCCCATACTCGGACTCGTAGATGGACGCTCGTGCGTGTCGTACATAGCACGGACACGCTGACTCTGTGTCCCAAACTGTCCGGACACAGGGTCGAGTTTTATTATTTTTTTTCATGTTATTTATTTCTAACCTAAATAAATGAATTAAAAACCTATTTCTAACAAACGGGCCAAATGGCCCACTGGCCAGCGGCTGCAGTATTAAATCCTCCCCCCCTGCGCAGCTCGAGTTCGAGCCCCCCCTTGCTGTTTTTTCCTTTTCTTTTTCTTTTCTTTTTCCTTTTTCTTTTTTTTGTTATTTAGGTATATTTATATATATATGTATATACATATTTTTGTATATATATAAATATATATATATATATATATATATATATATATATATATATATATATATATATGTCTTATGTATACATATATATTTATGTATATATATTTCTTTGTGTATATATATTATCATATATACTATTATATGTATATATATACATTAATTTTGTATATATATATATATATATATATATATATATATATATATATATATATATATATATATATATTATATAGTTGAGTATTTTCTTATATGTATGTATATATACATATATTTGTATATATATATATAATATAGTTGAGCATTTTCCTATATATGTAAATATCCCTATATTTATATATATATATATATATATATATATATATATTAGTTCCTATGTATATTTTACTTAGCTTAGTGTAAATTATTTATATAAAATAATGTTCATACTTTTATAAGTTACTATGTAAAACTTTACCCTATTAAAATAATAATATTTATTTTGACTATTACCAACTTGTATTTTTATTGTATTTAAATTACTGCAACCATTTGGTGTCCAAGCCTAGCATGGGTATTTGGGCTCAAATGTGTTTTCACACATTCAAGACCTGTACAAGTCATATTGGACTTGATTCATGGCCTTGGGTCCTGTATTTGAACTTTGGTTCAAATTATATACATGGACAAAATACGCAGATAATTAATTATTGTGTGCACTACTGTTTTTGATTTTCTAAAAATACTTAAAGTATTGCTAAAATTATGGAAAAATAGTTTTTAGATACTATGTTAAGTTAGCTAATTTAGTATAAATTTTGTAGTATTTAATTTACTGTTTTGCCCTAGTTTGGCATATGAAACCAAAACTCATTTTCTGTATACTTAGGAAAACTGATTTTTATAAAATATTTGTACTGGATAATAAATTCCAGAAAAATTATAATAAATTTCTATGATTAACAAGGATCACCTTGGTGCTTTACTTTAAGAAAAACTAGGCTTTTTGTCTACTTCAAAAATTGTTAGAACACAATGGTCTTTTGGTTTATTTGTTGTTTAATTACGACTTGTAACTTTTGTGCTATTTTTGAGTTTTAGTCGTGTTGAACCCCATCCCTCACTAGTGTAAAGACCCTAGAAAGTTAGTTAACATAGTGTGTCACCCCACATTGGTCTCCTATGCCAAGTCATCATTTTGGCTAGGTGCCCAGTCATAAGTCGTGTTTCACCATTTAGTGTCCTAGTGTCTTAGCTTAGTGTAAAACTAAGTTGTTATATTTACTTCTACAGTGACGAGTTACCCGACATCCATAGCACATTTATCGCAGCTTGTTTTGCTTTGCTAGAGGCAAGTACTTTCTACGAACTTTATATATTGTCACATAAATGAACTGTAAACCCCACCATGTTATATGCTGATCCTTGGGGTAGCAAGTTAGATCTCTACATGTTGTACTTTCAGTTACTATCATGCTTAGAACAGTCTTGATGTATCTCTCACATGATTAGAATATGGGTTATGGGGAAACTGATAGTAGAGTACGTGATCATACCCCCTCTTCAGTACCGAGCAAAGTTTCATTTTATATGATACTGCGCCGTAGGCCTTACTCTCCAAGCTGTATTTGTACGTATGTACATATATCGCCCTTACACTTGTACGGAAGTACATTTTATTTACATGTGTCTCAGTACATTGTACACCTATTGACCGATCACGTACCTACTACAGTTTTAAATATTACGTATACATCTGTCTCTATGACATATGTGTCCTTGCCATGATAGATTGAGTGATGCCATGCTTTCCAGTTATTCCTCTCATGTTCATTTCCATGTTTCATATGCTAGTTTGCTAGATTTAGTACTTGCTCCCGTCCTGACAGGATAACGTTGTAGGTATACTTACTGAAGAGGAGTTGCTCTGTGATTCGTATTATGGAGTCACTGCCGAGGACCCGGTTTTTTCCATACGAGGATGTTCCTGCGGGGAGACTCGTCTAGTTTGCTTAGCTGCTTGGGATACTTAAGTGTAGACATGTATTAGACTATATCATTTTGTAACTGGACATGTATCCAGTTTTACATTTCAGTTTACTTGTACTTGGATATTTCACTATATACGACGACTTTTGTGTTTGGAGCCTTTATAATTCTTCTTCACTTATAGAACTGTTAGCACATTTTAGTCTTATCCTGTTGTCTCTAGAACAGCTTACTGCGCTTTATCTTAAGCGTAGGCTGGACATGGCTCGGCCCGGCCCAACAATTTGGGTAACGGGTCGTGACAACATACAACACCTCCTTCTCGGTGGCGTACCCCCCTTTCTTTTACCTGGGATGCCCGCTGGTATACGGCAGATCCAACACGAGCATTTTTGATGGGCTGGTTGGTAAAATTAGGAAAAAACTTGAGGGGTGGCACAACTCCACTCTATCGTCCGGCGGGAAGATGATTCTGATACAGCACGTGCTCTCCTCTATCCCCAAATACACCCTTGTCGCTTGCTCCTCCCTAAGAAGGTGCTCACCGCCATTAAAAATATATTCACCAACTTCTTCTAGGTGATGGTAAGGACAAGCATCACTGGGCGAGTTGGGACACTATGGCCAGATCTATGGGCGAAGGAGGTCTTGGATTTCACAGGATGTCGTACGTCATTGATGCTTTCTCGATGAAGCTGTAGTGGAAGCTGCGAGTGAGCCGTAACCTATGGGCGCGGTTCATGAAAGTCAGATATTTCAAACACAGTCATCCGATCGTCACAGATTTCAACTGTAGATCCTCCGCGTCGTGGCGTTGCATCCTCAAGGGTCGAAACCTTGCTGAACCTCTGATCCGTCTAAAGTTGGACTCGGGCGAATCATCCTTATTCTCCGAACATTGGTACAGAGATGATCTCCTCACCAAGCTATCGGTGGCCCCTTCCAACTGTACCATTAGAGAGATTTGAGATCCCTCCGGCGACTGGAATTTGGATTGTCTTTACCTATATTCGGGTCTTTCTGGCAATCTTGTATACCCAAAAAATGGTCCGTTCTGATGTGGAGAGCGTTTCACAAGAAACTCCCCACCGACGACGCTCTTAACAAGGTAGGATTCAGTCTGGCCTCTGCATGTTATTGCTGCACGGTAAGAGAATCTGAAACGGCGGACCATATTTTTTACTCCGGAGAAGCGCCCTCGAGAGTATGGAACACTCTATCGCATCGTTGCAATCAGGCCCAGGACGGTGGGAGCTTCAACTATCTTCTGGCCACCTGGAGCACCTCTCACGGCCATCAGATCGTCGCAGCCGCCACTACGTGGGTCTTGTGGAAAAATTGCAACAAATTCAGATACGAAGGACACCAATATACGTCCAACCAACTTATCCGGGAGGTTCTTTGTCAAACTCTCAAAGTAAGCAGGCACTGCAATCAAGGACTCGAGGATTTCTGGCAGTCTGTTCTCTCCTGATGATGGACCGTGGAGTGCTGGACATCGTCTTGTGTGTACTTTTTTTGGTTTCTTTTTGCGCTTACTTGTAAAGGCTTTGGCATTTTGCGCCTTAACATGAATTAAACGGGGGTTTAAAATAAAATTATATATATATATATATATATATATATATATATATATATATGTATATATATATATATATATATATATAATAGTTTTCATAATAAATATATTATTTTTGATACATAAATACTTTTAAAATAAAAGTATATTTTTGGTCTTCGAATAAAAGATAGATGGTTTTATTGGATTTTTATATGTTATCTCTATAATATTTATATAAATAAACTTCCAAATAGACTTTATATAAAAGTATATTTGACAAATTGTATTTAGCCTTACTAATGATTTTCTAGATTTCTAAGTGTTATTTATTTAAAATATTTTGAGTAGTGAAAATATAGTTCTCAAATATATAGTAAATTATTGGCCCATTGGTCATGGTCGAACCGATTTTGATAATCGTCTAAACTCGGACTCGATATAAGGGCTACTCATAATGGACTACGACAACCAGTACTGCTATCATTTGAGATTTGCACAGTCGTTGCGTTATTCTTTATTTTCCTTCTCAATTGTATTTTTTTACTATTTTTATTGAGTCTAGGGAATAATGTAAACCGCGTCGTACTGACAAATAGGCTTGAACCAAAAATGTTTTTCAAACTATCCAACTTATTTTTTAAAGCTACCCATTGTGTTGAAAAACCCAAAAACATGTATTTAAAAAACAGTCCCAAAAGCCAAACAGTTCCAAACAGCCCAAAACTATTGTTTAGACCCTGGATTCTGACCTAAACAGAAGACCAGAGTTTGGATAGAGTTCGTCCCAAACTCGGGTACCTGATTTGGTAAACACTGTAAACATGTTCTCCCTACAGATTCAGTTGCAATGGTCAAATTTTTGAACGTTTGGCATCTGAATTCGGCCAGAACTTGGTTTTTCAACAATCCTATAAATAGAGAAGAGCTTTTCATTCTAATCATTCATTTACTTTATATCTTTTCTTCTCCTAAGCTTTCTAAGCTATTCAAATCTCTCATTTTCAAATCCCAAGCCAATTTTACAACCTCTAGTCTACTTGCCAGTACGGTACGGTCTTGAAGTTTCAGAGAGTTGTAATCAAAAGCTTGATCCAGAAGTTCACACTTCACAATTGAAGTCGATCGAGCACTTCGGATTTAAAGCTCGGTGTTGTAAGGGCAGAAGCGTTCGGTTTAAAGCTTGTGTTTCTCATAGTGGGTTTCAAACTCGGAACAAGAGTCCTCCAGCTTGGACTAGTCCTCACAAGAAGGAAACCATGATACATCATTGTGTTTGTGTTTGCTCTCTGTCCCTCTTATTTACTGTTTATATATACAATTGTGACATAGCCACTGTGACACGATAGTGATATAGTAGTTCTTAATTTTTTTAATTGCTAATATTACACTCTATTCACCCCCTCTATAGTATATATTGCTGTATATCGATCCTACAATTAGTATCAGAGCGGGTTAATTGACAAGTCTTCTCTTATTAGTTAACCGTTTCTGTCATTTACTTGCATATACTCTTTAGAGATACCGTCACACGGCTAATGCACGTAAAGGACAATCCACCAACAGACCTCTACTGTTTGATGGAACCAACAGCACTTACTGGAAAACACGAATAAGCTTCTACTTGAAGTCACTAGATTTTGACCTTTGGTCAATCGTTATTGATGGCTACAAAAAGCCATCATGTATAGTTGTTGATGGTGAACTTGTTGATAAACCACACAACAAGTACACTGATAATGAAAAAAAACAAGCTAGTCTTGACGCTCGTGCTATTAACGTATTATTTTGTACAGTACGCATGACTAAATTTAACAGCGTGTCAACTTGCACAACATCACATGATATAGAAGCTTCTAGAGGTGACTCATGAAGGCACAACTCAAGTCAAAGAATCAAAGATCAGCAAATTGACTCAGGAATACGAGGCATTTAAGATGAAGCCAAATGAAACGATTACTCAGATGTTCATCCATTTCCTTGACATCATAAATCTATTGTCTCCTCTCGGTAAGCAGTACAACAATGACGAAAAGATTCACAAAGTATTGAAGGGTCTTACAAAGAACTGGAACCCCAAGACTACAACAATCATTGAAGGGAACGACCTCACAATAATGTTACTTGAAACACTCATGGGGAAGCTGATGACTCACGAACTAGATTTGTAAGATTTTGATGAATCGACACCCAAGGAGAAATCAATTGCTTTCAAGGAACAACACAAAAGAATAGTTGAAGAGGACGATGAATCAGATAGCGAAGAGCAAGCTCTCGTGGTAAGAAATTTTAGAAAGTTCCTAAAGTTTAATCGTCGAAACAAGAACATCATCAACAACAACAACAACAATGACGATGAAGAGCAAATATGCTACGGATGCAAAAAAAGACACATCAAGAAAGACTGTCCGTCGGCATCATCGACAAAACTGAGAATAACTGTTAAACTAAGAATTCAAGTGAACTTGTTAACATGAGTTGCAATGATATATATATATATATATATATATATATATATATATATATATATATATATATATATAGGTAATATGTTGTATTTTGAAGGGACTGTGAACTGAAATCGAGTTTGGGTTGTTAGGTTGAATGGTTGTTAGAACTGAAATCAGATTTACAGGATTAACTGGAAACTAAGATGAATGTATGTATCCTAAATGTGTATGTAGGCATGGATACATAGAGTAGAGGGTTACACCTTGGATTGTCATGTTAAGGTCTTATTTGGACAATATGCTATATGCAACATTGGCCTAGCTAAGGGGCTTAGGCATAAGGATATATGTGATGCATGCAATGTCATCTTGGCAAACCAAGATAATAGGGTTGGGTAAGGTATTACAATAGAGCATGTGTAGTCAATATAAGGATTTCCTAGAGAAGCCTAGTATTGGCTAGGATACATTATATATATGTTGACAGATGGTCGTACGTAGTTGGTTTTAGTTATCAGTCCACCTATATGGCCTTTGGTATAGAGGTATCATGTATGTAACTATATGATAAGTATGGTAGTAGTAGTTGATTTATACCAAGATATAAGTTATAAGGATACTTGAGATATCTTATAAATATATTCATATTATAGGATTAGGAGACTATGGTAATCGATGTGAATATGTATATATAAATATGATGTAGGTTAATTGATATTCTAGAAAAGGTTTTGGTTTAAGACTTGAATTAGAATTCATGAATCTAGCTTGATATAGGGTTTGACTAGATAGTTAACTGTAGATGAGCCCTTGACCTAGATTTGACCTCATAGCCTAGTTTGACTAGAGTTGACCAAAAGTCAACATTAAGCCTAAATGGGACCAATTGACCCTTGCTAGCCTAAGTTTGACCAGTTGACCAAGACAGCCTTGTTGTTGACCTAGTTTGACTAGATGTTGACTTAGTTTGACCCGAAGTTGACCAAGTTTGACTTTGACCAAGTTTGACTAGATGTTGACTTGGTTTGACCTAGAGTTGACCAAGTTTGACTTTGACCTAGATTGGCTTACAAATTATGTAGATTGCATCGTAAACTTTATTTATCTTAATTTAAACACATTATAACCCATATTGCTCTATTTTGGACTTTGTGACTCCGGTTCAAACATCTGATATTATACTACTCTTTTCAGAGTGACAGGCGAGTACATTCTCTGATAGTTCTTTCATTTACTTGTCAATTATTGTACTTCAGTTCTAGTTAGTTCTATTTGATTCTTGTTACAAACACGTATTGTTATTACTGAATTCATGTATACGACACACATACTTTACTCGTTTTGCCTCTATTATTCGAATCACTCGTCTTGTCTCTATTATTTGAATCACCATTCGAACTATTCGAACCACCTATTCGCATCTTCATGTGCTGGTTGGACTTGTATTCGTCTTATGTGTTGGATTATGGATTCATTTGTATTAGAGTGGGCGGGGAAATACTGATTAGACATGTAGATATATCCCCCCATTCGAATCACTCCTCTGTGAATGATATTCGAACGATAGCCATCCCTCACCTGATCAGTGTGTGGTGTGCCGTATTACCTACAGCCGTTTACATGTCGATCTCGGTATTTTAAAACACACTTGGAGAATTTATTCGAATCATTGTTAGAACATCATATGAATCATTATTCACACCACCTTATTCAAATCACCTTATTAGAATAATGATTAGAATCACATTCGACGCATACTGTACTGGAATCACATTCGACTCATCTTGTATTAGACTCACATTGGGATTACACTCGACTTACATTGAACTGTCTGGACTCATCATGTTACTCTAGTTTAGCTAGATCTTATTTTACAGTCTTCATTGCCATGCTTCTCCTCTTGTTTAGTTACCTTACTTTCATTGTACCTTAACTGTTTCTCTATATCATTACTCGTATAACTGCCATATTCATCAATACAACTATCTATAACTGCTTTATAGTTCTCTATCATTTACTTGGAATTTCTATATGAGTTGTGCTCGTTCCTGTCCTGACTGGACCTGTTGAAAATATTACAGATGATTGCCCTGAGGACATTTGCCCTACTTGCTTTGGAGCAGGAAATGGCTTTGTAACACCCAATTTTCCAAATAAGGATAATTTTGAACTTTTGTAATTATAATTATAATTTATTGATATTTATATCATATTATGAATTTTGGTGATTTTTAATCAATTTAAAACTGTTTTAAGTCATGACTTGTGATTTTGATGTGCTGCTAGTGAAACCCTAGAGACCGTCTGACCTAGAGCCTAACCATGTGATTGGATATTTATTTATTATTTTTAGCCTAGGGATAATTTGGTCGTTTTGACTTATTAGAATTATTTGATTAATTATTAGATTGATGATTGTTAATTTTGACTTTTTCTAGTTGTGACTTAAGAGACTAACCTAGAAGCTAACCCTAGATATGGTTACTTAGTTAGCATGGTGAGACCCTAGTCTAACTTAAGTCAACCTCATTTTAGTCATTTAGGAACTAGTTTGAAATAGGAGAAATAATTATAGGTGCAATGACGTATGACTTAAGGATTTAATTCCATGACTTATGAAAGTTGGCCCATGGCCCATGACTTGAACCCTAACCCTAATTTCAGCTATAAGTGACCAACCACATAGGGATCCCCACCCTATTTAAACACTCATTCACTTGTTCTTGCCTCTTTTGTGCTCAACCAACTTTTAGGAAGGAAAGGTAAATCCCCATCTTCCCAAATTCCTATTAATTCTATTTTAATTCCTTTTTCATCCAAATCTTTTGCAATAGATTCTAATCACCCTCTATTTGATATTCATGGAGAGTAATTTTAGTTTGAGTACAATTTGGAGGATTTGGCTAGCATCGGGAATCAATCAATTTGGGGCTTTTCTTGGTCATTTGAACCTATAGGTAAAACTCCTTAAATTGTGTTTTTATTCTGATTTCTTTGCATATTAGGCTAGATCTAGGTGTCCCCTAGCTGTCCTTCAAGTTTGGTAGAAAACCGTATCCGTTTGGTGTCCGTATCGGACACGTGTCTATATGTATGTGCAAGTATTTGTTGAAATGCCACAATGGATGTTTTTATCTTATTTTCGAAATCTTTTTGATTGGGATTGTTGGTTTTGATGTGTCCTATGATTTTCCCAACATAATTGAGCATTTTTGTGTCGTGTCGTGTCCACACGATGGCACGAACCCACTCGCGCACGCGGCTAGGATTTTCTCTGCTGTTAGGGCTTGACACAGGGCACGACACGACCTCTTGTAACACAATTTTTGGTGGGCATGAGGGGGAAACCTCTATCACCATCCTCCCAAAATTTGGGCTGGGTTGGTGGAGTATTCGAGGAGTTATCTCCCTCGCACTGACCTGTACTAACACTACACACGCGAGAAAAACCCCACTGATACGGGCTTCGCATCACGACACGACACAGCTTGGACACGGGGAAGGGTATTTAGTCTCTATGTCCCCTCGACATGAGTGTATGATCACGTGGTGCCTCGAGCACTGTGTCGATCCCACGAAGGCTCGACATGGCTGCACGAGGGATCGATTTTTACTGTTTCTGACATTATTCGATTTTGGGATTTGGATACCCCATGTCCTGATTCTTGGACTCGTTGGTGTCCCATTGGACACGTGTGACATGTCCATATGTCTGTACACACTTGACACTCACTCGCACTTGCACATCACTCGACCACATGCTCACATATCACTTGACACTCTAGTTTACTGCATAGCCTCTGATTGTTGCTGACACGATTTTGGACACTGGGTTTGGACACTCTCGACACACTGACACCACTTATGGTTGACACACACACACCCCTTCCTAACACGTGTATTAGTTTAGGGTTGCTTGTTAATTGAAAGGGATTTTGGGTTCGAACCTAGGATTTTTGATACTGTGTTCCAGGTTCGAAATATGGATCTCTTGATACCTTGAATATGTGGCTTTTCCAACTGATTTCAAATGATAATTCGATTTTCAAATGAGTTCATACATTTACCTAGGTTTCACAATGATTTTCAAGGTTGGGTTTCACGTTGAGTTGGTTTCAAAACTCAAAGACTGGATTTCAAATGGATTTCAAATTTATATGTCTTCTTACCCTCTCATTCCCTGTCTGCGCACTGCTTAGCATAGGGTTTTGGGGTGTCTAGTTGGTTTGTATCAGAGTTGGGGATAGGTATCATATTAGATATATGTGTTAGTGTGGTTAGATGTTATAGAAGTGGTCGTGTGTGTGTTTTAGTGTCATGTTGGTGTTTCACTTAACAAAATGCCCTTAAAAGGCTTTTGAAAGAAAACGAGAAAAAAGTACAAGTAGATTCTGGGAAGTATTGCTATGGAAGTCTGATCTGAGAGCAATCACTTTGTTCCTTGGACCATAAGATGATGATGAAGAGAACTGCTTGAAGAAGAACAACCGAAAGAACTAAGTCACCAGAAAGGTATCGACACAATTGGCACTGATGGCACAGTCGAATGTTTTCCTGCTTTGCTTCACTCTGTTCTTGAGAAAAAGTTGAAGAGAAACACTCTGGAAAATCACTTTACTCTGAAAGTCTCTGGGCTCCAAAACCTTGTCTCTTCCGTTTAAAAAAAATAAGTCTATTTATAGACTAGACCCTCTGGGCATAAAAAGCAACATAATTGGGTCTCTACGTAAGTAATTGCCACCCACGATTGAAAATCGACCTCTACGCGTGATGCCACGTGTCCCATATAGAGTTGTGGTCTCTACGCATGGTGACACGTGTCCCACAACTTTAATAATATGGGGAGAGCACGTACACACGTTCCTCGATAAGTGTGGCATGAAAGCCACGTATGCAGATCACGTTCTCACATAGATAGAAAAGATTGAGCGTGTACCCAAAACAAACTTCCTGCGTAGAGCGGCTAAAAAGTAGCCTTGAGCGTATAGCTAGCCCAAATAAACTCTACGCAAACAAAAGTAGCTGAGATAGCCTTGAGCGTAAGAAACTCAAATAACTTTCATGCGTAAAGGAAGCGGTCTTTTGAGCGTAAAGTAGCCCATCTGCACACTAAACTACAAGCGTTGGGTTTGGTGCGAAAATCTTCTTGGCTTTTGTGCAATGTTCTGTCAGAAAATCATTCTGTCAGAGCAGTATCATGCGCATTAAATGCGGTCTGGACAGCCTGTCTCTCGCGTAAAGTCTGAGGATGGCTCTTGCGTAAAGGAGCTTGCGTAGAGTTAGACTCTGTTTGAACTCTGTGTAGAACTTGAATCTGACTCAGTTTGACTTGCGTAGAGTCTTTAAATGGGTTTCGCGTAGTGTCTGAAACTGACTTTGCGTAAAGCTCTCAACTTCTTTGACTTGGTCTATGAAGTTTATTTATGCTTCTACAAGACCCCCTTCAAAGTTTTTAAAGTTTTTTTCAAAATTTGAAATACTTTGAACAGAAGCGTAAAATCCGTGATATCCAACAATCATCTCAGAAGCGTAAAATTTGGGATACCCAACAGTCGTCTTAGAAGAGTAAAATTCGGGATACCCAACAGTCATCTCAGAAGCGTAAAATTCGGGATACCCAACAGTTACTTCGGGAATTTGAACCAATTTCAAATTTTTTTATAAATAGAGCTTCGCTAGTAGAGAGAGAACTTTACTCATCTCTTAAAATCTCAATCTTCTTTACTCTTGTCTTCGAAATCCCAGTTTAAACAAATGGCACCAAAGAGCAAGACCACCATCGGCGCTAAGGGCAAGAAGCCCGTTGTTGCTTCGTCGAGGACTGAGCATACGGAGACCACCGTCGCATCATCGGAGGCAACCCAAAAGACCAACCCCTCTGTGACTCCGGCCATGATAGGTAAAACTCTATCTAGTTTGGCCATGGGCTCGTCGGAGAAGAAGAAGAACCGAACAAAAACCCTAAGTTTCACGCCCACGTTTATACGTGTCAGCGTAGAATAAAAACCACCAAATACGCCCACGTCTATACGTGTCAGCGTAAAATAGAAACAACAAAATAGGCTCACGTCTATACGTGCCAGCGTAAAATAGAAACAACAAAATACGCTCACGTCTATACGTGCCAGCATAAAATGTTAAGTATTAAATACGCCCTCGTCTATACGTGCCAGCATAAAGTTAAAAATACGCAAGTCACCCACGTTCATACGTGCCAGCGTAAAGCAAGTCAAAAGACTATATGTTTTCATGCGTATAACTTTTACTCTTTTTGAATCAGAGAAAAGTATGCGTAAAAGACTTTTAATCATACACTGCATTAACTTAGAATATTTTCTAAATTTTTTGAAATAAAGAATGAAAAATATTCAAAATCCTTTACGCACAAATCTTCACTTGCATAAAAAAAACTCTTGCGTAGAGATGAAGCAATTTAGGATTTTTTTTCAATCTTTCTAAACCAAAGAATAAAAAATTTCAAAATCTTTACGCACAAACATTTACTTGCGTAGAAACATTTGCGTAGAGATATATAGAGATCAATTCTGAATTTTACTAACTTGATTTCTTTTTTTTGATCTTCTTTTTGCAGTGGACTTGCAGATTCATCCTCTCTCTGAAGTCTTTGGTTCCCCAACTGGTATCTTGGGTTCCAACTATTTGGAGAATTTGTCTCACATTGAGTTCCCACAAACTGACAAATAATACCCTGAAGAGAGACAACAACTGATAGCTGCTCAGGGAGACAGAATGCTGTTGTCATTGATAAATAGAGAATTGCTGGTGTCGCTAGATGGCCAGCAATTTTTGAAGCCTGCTTTCATGTTTGGGGATGCTAATGATTTTCAATCACAGACGAACCCCAAGAAGGAGGCTTGGGTGTTTATGTTTGGAGAGAGGGCGATGTATCTCCCAACCATGCCAAGGGATTATCCCCTGTCTTCGTTTATTCACGCCACTCACCCAAGACAGATGATCTGGAACCTGACTCCTAACAGTCATGGTAGACCAGGCAGAATTATATTCAAGAGGGACGGGTCCAACCAAATGGGCTACCATACCAGTACTCCCAGCGGTGGTGTCATTCCTTTCTCCGGTTTACTGCCTAGATTTACATCGAGCGAGGGCTCAGCTCTGATCCAACCAGTGCAGATACCAATGTTCATAAACAAGGTTATGAAAGCCTCACTACTATATCCCCAGGTCAACCCTAGGCTGCCAGGGTGGATGACCCCTCACAATAATAACTGGATTCATCTTAGTGCTTGGATCATGAAAAACTTAGAAACAGAACTGCGAGCCATTGGACTGTTTGAAGCAGTAGCCTCCACAAGTCAAGGCATACCAATGAACAATAACTTGTTCTTAGCCTTGATGGAGTTGTATATCAGCTCGACTGGGACTTTTGCAATCCCAATAGGTGAAATGGGTTTTGCACTCCATGAGATGTAATTCATCTCCAAGCTGCCAATGGAGGAAGCTCCATATGAAGAATATGTTCCCTCTAATCGGGAACTAGCAGAAATTAGAGAGAACAATCCTCACTTAGTTGAGGTATACCAAGAGTTGATGTACCATTATCTGATTTGTACCACTATGTATGAAATTGGATTGCATTTGGCATACATCAATAAATGGACAACTTATCTATTCTACCATAAGAATAGAATATTCAAGGATGACAAAGAGAGATTCCAAGACAACAAGGCTCAACCCATCAACCCCTGTTCAATAATTCCCGCTGATACAATAAACACTTGGATGATCACCTATAAGTCCCCGGACAAATATTTGACCACCAAGACCGGAGAATTCCCTGTAGGAACTGAAGCATTGAGCTTTCTGAGACATGGCAGTCGGAAGCTCTCAAAGGAAGCCTTGCTGGCGGTCTTTCTTTCCCTGTGGCTGCGTAGATAGGTCGTACCAGGGACTGGTACAGTCGACAGGATTCACCGAAATGTACTATGGTCAGCAGTACGTTTGGTATTCAAGGCCAGAATCAACCTGTTATCGGAAATGGTATGTCGAATAAATGCAGGTTTGCGAGCATTTGGTGATGAACTGATCAATAATGCTCCTTACCGAAAAGTTTTTCCTAGGGTGGAGATGCCCAACACTTATTTGATGGGCTGGTTATTGTATCACAACTACAATTTATTGCCACCAGGCCCTTGAAATGATACGGAGGTATTCCTCCAGAAGTTTAATAAAGCCACGTGGACTGCGACTTCAGTGGCGGATACCCGGGCAACATTAAACTTCTTCCATGGGTGGAACTTTTTCTGCACGAGACCACCAGTCCCAGATGACTGTTTCGGTGTAAAATTTAAAGATGTAGGTCAAGAGAGGAGTGGGATACCTGCACCAGTCTTTAAATGGCTAATATGCATCAGACCCTCGCATCTGATGTATAGAACTGACTGTATGTTCGAACCGTATCTACCCAGTCGGTTCGCTCGTCAGTTCGGGTATGACCAACTTCACATTGGTAATCCTTCTACTATCTTCAACTATTATGGAAAATTAGTTGATTGTGCAAGGGCATGGAGGTATTTCAGCGCAGGATGTACCGGTGCTAGATTTCGTATGTCCACTGCTACAAGTACAAGTGAGCTACGAATGCTCCATTCGTATGCTCATTTTTATGACTCCATTCGTTCCTTCGCAAATGACTACAACATGAAGGGAAGTCTTCGATGGGAAAAGGAAGAAAATGTTGAAGAACTAGTTAGGGTACCTTTGGACATACCTGATGATGCTGCTGTTCCAGATGAATATCTGGAAGCACTCCCTATGGGAATGAGGGAACCAGGCAGAACCCATTACCATCACTACAACTTGGAAGCAAAAAATAGATACAACTGTTATTCCTCGAGAAAAGAAAAAAAGATTACTATTAATGGGCTTTCCAGACAGAGAGCCGCTACTCCAGAAAGCGAAACTCCTGTTGAGGAGCCTCAAAATATTACATCTTCTTCAGTTCAACCTGGAGAATGGTCCTCAGCATCCCAGCCAGCAGCAGCAACAGAAGTTATGGGAGTCCTATCTCCCGGACGCCTCAGTACTTCACTACATCTAACCTCACCTCAAAAGGCGAAAGCTATTGAAGACACCGCCACCACTCACACTGTTGATCCGGAACCCATCCCCTCGGATAAACCAGCCCTTTATTTAGAAGATGATGACTGGGATATAGATTATGACGCACACTTGTCGCATCCTGTACCTACTCCAGGTAAAGATAAATTATACAAAATTTATACAATAATATGTATTATGATTTTGTATATTGACTATTTTGCTTAATCTTTGTAGGTATCATAAATGTAGCAAAATCCGTTGCTCCTCCTCCTTCTCAAGAGCCTATCCATGAAGAGGAAATAGAGTTTAAAGAAGAAATTTCTACTTTAAAAGAAGATTCCGTTTTTAAAGAATGTTCTCCATCTATGGAGGTACAACCAGAGCCTGAAATATAGGCACAACAAGAATTGCCTTCTCTTGTTGAAGAAAGAGAAGAAGAACCAGCAGCAAAAGAAAAACCAGTTGCAGTCGAAGAACCAGCTGCTAATGAATCAATTGCTGCTCAAGAACAAATTGGTGAGGCAACATCAATTGCTGCTACCAATGCAGATCAAGTTCCTAAGACAACTATGTTCGAGTCTGAATCGAACATAGGAAGCAGCACCTCTATGATACCATCTTCTACCACCGGAGTTCATCCTCCTGAAGTAGCATAAAAAGTTGTTGAAGATACAGTCTCAAAACTCCCTGAAAATCAATCGGCTATGGTAACGATAACAGATAGATCGTTGACTCAGCTTACTACCACAGCAACGACAACATCTGTCTCCAGCTTTCAAGAAAAGAGATTGGCTGATATCGCCGATACACCAAGCTCCAACGCTGATATAAATCTTTTGGTAGAGATTCATACTGAAACTTTTTACAAGACTTTGGCAGCATTGATCAAAATGGTCTTGAAGAAAGGCCTTAGTTATGAGGGCTTGAAAAGTGCTATTGCTACTACCATAAACAACATAGCAATGTTCAATGATACTGAACGGGCAGACGCTTTACGAAAAATAGTCCAGGGACTTGAACAACCCATCAAAGATTATCTGAGGTTGTCAAGTGGGACTATAGAAAGCCTCGTCCAATCCGAGTATGATGCTCTCACCAATGAGTACACAACTCGAGAAACCATCTTCAAGGAATCTCTTCAAGATTACAACAATAAGGTTGCCGTGGAGAGGACTTTCTTGAAAGAAAATAAACCCTTATTGGAGCAGCATCAGCAAGCTTATGACTCCATGAATATCAAAATTCATGATAAAATTCATGAAGTCGAGGCTGAGCTGGCTCGTTTAAAGGAGGAGCAGAACCGGATGACAACAGATAAAGATCAATTCTTAAGGCAAAGTTCTATTTTGGAGGAACAGATCTTTGGTTCGGAAGCAAAAGTAAAAACCCTTGAAGATGCCAAAGACAAAATGATATCTGCCTTTGCCGAACTCTCTCACCTCTACACTGCGGAAGCCCGAAGATCTATAGCATACACAACTGTAGTGGGCTCTCGTGAAAAACGTTTGGCAGAGTTGTAGAAGATGATTGAAGATCTGTCTGCTCCGTCTTAGGAACTTTGTATCAATAAGGAATTTTGTATTCTTCCTTTCATGTTATCAATAAAGAAATTTGTATTCTGTCTTTCTTTTGCTGTAATGTTTCAAATCATGCAATGAATGAAATAGTTTTTATAAAATGGTTGTGAGATAGAAAACAATTATCAGAGGTAATATGAACATAATAAGTTTTCCAAACTCAACAAAGTAGATTATATCTATCTAGAGGTAATATGGACATGATAGATAATAAAACTTGTTTTCTTTAGAGTATACAATACTATCAGAGGTAATATGGACATAATAGATCGTAATGACTCAAAGAAAATAGATTAATATTCTATTCAGAGGTAATATGGACATGCTAGATAATAAAGGAAAAGAATTAGATTTAATATTTATTTAGAGGTAATGAAGACATGATAAATAATAAATCTTTTTCTTTCTGAAATCAGCTGGTAAGACAGAAGATCAAAATTCTCTTTTAGGAGAATAAATAATCAGCTTAACCAAACCTTGGTAGCTGGGGAATAAAGAAAAAAATTCAAACGTAGTATTTCTTCAAGGATTTACCGTTAATTGGCATCATGAGCAAATCTCCATTAGGTTTAGATAACCTATATGCACCATTGGAGAATACGGTTTCGACTACATAAGGAACCTCCCATTTAGCTTGGAATTTGCCTTTACTCTTATGAGTCATAACTATGGGTCTTCGGACAGCTAGAACTAACTCTCCTACTTTAAACACCCTTTCTTTAATTTCGCGATTGAAAGCTCGAGATATGCGGGCTTAATACAGCTCAATGTGCTGTTGTGCTTGAAGTCGCTTCTCATCCAAACCTTCAAGTTCTTGGAGTCTCAAGCGATCATTATTCTCTGTAGTTAGCTCATTAGCAATGGCTATTCTAAGAGATGGTATCTGGATCTCTAGTGGAAGAACAGCTTCACATCCGTAAACTAATAAAAATGGTGTAAAACTAGTTGGAGTTCGAACTGTTGTTCGATAAGCCCATAAACATTCTCTAAGTTTCTCATTCCAATCACGTTTATTAGAAGAGACAAACTTTTTGAGAAGTTTAATAATCGTTTTATTGAAAGCTTCTGTTAAACCATTAGCAGCTGGATTATAAGCTGTAGAAGCTATGTTCTGGATCCGATTCTTGTCACAAAATCGATAAAATACCTGACTAGCAAATTGTGGTCCGTTATCATGAATTATTCTTCGGGAATCCCGAAACGATAAATGACGTGATGTTTGATGAAGCTAACGACGTTAGACGTTTTTACTTGAATAAGAGGAATTGCTTCTGCCCATTTAGAAAAGTAATCAGTTATAGCCAGGATAAACCGATGTCCTTTGATAGAAGGAGGATTAGTTGGACCAATAATATACATACCCCAAGCTTCAAAAGGCCAAGAAGCTGCTGTAGGATGTAGAAATTCAGAGGGTTGATGAATAAAATCAGCATGAATCTGGCACGCTTTACACCATCTGGCATAATTCACAGCATCTGCTATCATAGAAGGCCAATAATAACCCATTCTTCGAATACGGTCCTGTAATTTCGGACCTGGTTGATACGCACCACAAACTCTATCACGAGCCTCACGAAGTGTTTGCATGGCTTCACTTTCCGAAAGACAACGCAGTAAAAGCCCGTCATAAGAACGACGATACAATATATGCATTGACGAATCATAATAGAATCAAAATGATCGTCTTTTGATTGATGCAGCTTCTTTTGGATCTTCAGGTAAAATCCTAGAAACTGCATAATCAATAAATAGACTTCTGCAATCCCTTTGCTGAGAATTTGATTCAGTAGCATAACTTTGTTCAATATGCAAATTATTCATGATACATAATAGTTCTCTATCCAACAAAGTGATGGTATTTTGTCTTCTGATGGGAACTGCTAAGTCTGTAGCTAGACTAGCGAGAGCATCAGCTTCCAAATTTTGAGAATGTGGTACGAATTCAATGAAGAACCCTTTGAATGAAAGAGCCAATTCGATTACAACTTGATGATAAGGAATAAGGTCAGGGTTTCTGACTTCATATGTTCCTCTGACCTGATTGACAATCACTTGAGAATCTCCATATGCTTCTAAGAACTCAATATCCAATTATTTTGCTACTTGAAGACCAATTAGCAGGGCATTATATTCTGCCACATTATTGGAACATGGTTTATTGAGGGAATAAGCACGGTATATAACCATTTTATCAGGCGAGACCAAAACGATGCCTACTCCGAAGATAATATTGCCTTTAGGTCCAACTCGTGATACTCCATCAAAGTATAATTGCCAAATGTCATTTTTCAAAGTCATGTTGCAATCTACGACTTCATCTGGAATGTCTTCATATAGCTTAGAAGTTTCAGGTATAGGGTGAGCTGCTAAGAAGTCAGCTAATGCTTGACCCTTCACTAATTTTTGAGGTATGTAGACCATAACATAAGAAGTAAGCAACATTGTCCAGTTAGCTAACCGGGAGTTAAGAATACTCGACTTTTTCATAAATATCCGAATAGGATTTATTCTGGATATGACATGAATGGTCTGTCCCGATACATAATGTCGCGTCTTTTGAATGGCAAAAACAAAGGCTTGACATTCTTTTTCCACATGAGTATACCTGTGTTCAGCTCCAACCATCATTCGACTGAGATAATAAATTGCCTGTTCATGACCCTTACCACTTGTAGCTCCCCTTCCCGAAAATTTTTAAAAATATTTTTTTTATTTAAATGGCGATTTTAGAAATTTTAGAAATGATTATTTAGTAATTATTACAGTAGATGATTTTAGTCATGGTTAATTATTTCTTGGTTTAGGATTTATTCAATTGTTTAAGGGTAGAGATGGAGCATCACTCTCTGTCTCTTGTGAGTTTGTCATTCCTCAAGAAATATACTGTTGTCATAAATGTGCCTCACTTAATGGTTTGACAAACATATTTCTTCTGCAATTGGAAGTGTTTCTGATTTATTTTTTTGGATTTATCTTGCATGGCCAACATTGTAAGCTATCTTTCTATAAATGTCGGAGTAGCTAGGATTATCTTCAAATTGGATTTTATTTGGTAGTGTTATTCGAGTTAATATATTATCCTCTCATAATTATGGCATTTAGGTTTATTCCCTTAAGTCTAATTTTGTCATGCAAGTAATCTTGTGCTTTTAGAATTGTATCTTAGTTGTCGATGTAATAATGTCTTGAGAAGTAAGGTTAGTAGAATAATAAGATCATTGGGTCAGACTGGGTAATCAGGCAAGCTTAATTGCTTGGAAATTTAGTCTTGTTAGCCTTACGGGCTATGACACATAGTTGGATTTTGGTAACACATTTATCAACTGAAGATTGGTGGATCCAAATCTGAGAACCCATTACCATCTACAACTTCTTCTTTTTAATTGTTGTATAACTTTAGTTTCTACGAAAAGAACAGAAGTAGCAGCCCAGGCAAATCCAGTCCGAGCTTTACAGGCCAACCCGAGAGTGTTAGGCAAGCCCAAACAGCAAAACCGGGCAAATGGAAATGTTCTCCCTTTCACGATTATTTCTTTTAGCTAATTTGAATGAAATGCAGTATTGCTTTGGATGCTCTCAAAACTGTACGAGTCCTTATAATATATTTCTAATAGTCAACCTCTTTTGGTTTATATTCACCTTACTGTTGTGCTAAATCATTGTGTTACCGAATACTTTAATGTAGGTTAATGTTTGTTTTCATTGGTTTATGAAATTCGTAAATCAATCTTGTTGACGTGGACACTCACTGTCTTGTATGTATATTTTCGTATGCACACATGATGCATGTATAATCTTAACTATTAGAGAGGCTAGGGTGGACACTCATGAACAAACTAATCTAGGATTGGTGAAGTCTTAGATGCAAATTCTTCCAAAGGTATGGACACGGTTTGATTGATTAGAACAACCGGGCCAAAACCGATCCCAGTAAACCCAACCCATTACTACTGCAGCCACACCCTATATATATATATATATATATATATATATATATATATATATATATATATATATAAAACAAGCTAAACCCTAAGTTTTCCTCCATGCATACTAAACCGCAGCCCCATCTCGACCCTGGCTGGCCAGCGCCGCCTCTGATGGATCAACGGCGGATCCGCCTGACCGTGCCGCCGATTCCCCGGGAGCCAGTGCCGCGATATCTTCCTGCGCACCACGCGCTCCGCCGAAGAACCGTCGTTCGACCACTGCCCACCCGGACATCACTGTCGTCACCGTGTCCGCGAGTTGGCCGCGTGACCCGATCCATCACCCATCTTCATACTTTACCACCTCCATCTGCTAAACGTCACCAACACCCCTCTCCGCGGTTCGTCGACTTGGAGTCGACTCCATTATGGAGAGCAAACTCTGCTCCCTCCCGGCTTGGTCCCAACCCTGTGGTCGAATCACCAGGTTGCTGTACCACAGACGTCGCCATGCCGACATCCCCGACCTCTTTGTCACCGGTGTGGGACTCACCAGGCAGCGCAGGCGCCCTTCCCTTTACAGGGGACCACCTGTCGTGGGCGCTCCTCAGCGTGCAGCGCTGTCATGAGCGATGCACTCTGCTTGGTCGTGAGACTTCCCGCCGTCCTCCGATGGCAAAATTGCAGTGCCGCGCGCGTGGGCGGAGCAGCCCCACGATGAGCCGTCATTACTGGCCACCCCCGAGCAACCGTGATTCGAACCCTTTCCGCAGTCCACCGCGGTTCTGATGGACCCAGAGCCGGTGACTTCCTCTGCGATGGTCTCATCGAGCCGCCGGCCCAACCCGCACGACGAGCAGCCTCGCTCGAGGTCGCAACTTGCTGTGCCTGAGCGCCTCATCTCCGCGAGAAGACGACGCCGTGCCGAGGTCACTCCGGCCGAATCTCCTCTGCGGAAGCCCCATCGTCGCGCCGTGGACTCTGCCCCGTGGCCGAGCTCCCGCCCGCGGCCTGCCATCGAACGGCGCCGCCCTCAGAGGACCCGCTCCCCGGCGAAGAGGGTCCTGACCGCCAATCTGCACCGGCCTTGGATGCAGACACTCCGACGTCGCGCAAAGCTCCGCCGACCCCGAAGTTGTCTCCGTGCGCCTTAACTTCCGCGGGCCGACCATCGTGTCCAAGCAACAGCCACCTCTGGTTGGCGTCGACCCCGACCCGCTCCGCTGTCGAGCCGGAGCGAGAGAGCGCCTCACCGTTGCTGCCGAGGCCCTCCTCCGGATCTCCATCCAGATCCACGCTGAGCTGCACCGTGTCCCGCAGTCTGCCACGCCGCCACCAACAGGTGACCCCCCTCTATTCTCTCTCGACTTCTCTCATTCTCACTCTCTGATCCTCTAGTTTCCTCATGTTATTTCTTAAGCAAAATGAAAAGGAAAGGGAAAGCAGAATGTGGGATTATACTGTATTGTTGCTAATAATATTATTTAAGTAGAATTGTTTTGTGTGGGTTTTAAACTGTGGATTTTCAATAAATGGGGCTGAGCCCATTTTAAATAATTAAATTATAATCTAGTTGGGCCCAGTTTGGGTTAAAACCAGGGGGAATAGATTTTGGGCTTATGTTTCAAACAAGTATTATTAGCAATACTTCGTAGTTATTATTATTACTTATTATTATTAACCTTAACCCTACTGTAGACATCAAATGTATATGATTAGTAATTTCCAGAGTTTATATTAATGTAGTTTTGGACTTCTGGTGTTGGACTAGTCTATTTCTCTATATGAATGATATTTTGAAACAAAATTAGTATTATTGGGTTTTAGAGATTTTAAATTTCTAAATAGTAATGGGCTTGGGCTAAAGCCAGTTAAGTTAGTCTGATAAATTTTGATAACATATATAGTATTTTGGGCCATATTACTTGGCTAGCAAATCAGTTTGGCTCTTTAAGTTGGGCCAGGTTTAAATAAATATATATATATATATACTTAAATTGGGCTTTTACTAGCTTTCTAAATATATAAAGATATCTAGAAATATTTTTAGCTAATAAAATATACTTTTCAAATATCGTAACTCAATAGTTTATAAATATTTACTATCTAATTGGATTATTAACTTTCAATGGATTTTCTAGTTTTTCTTGCATATATTAAAAATAATATTATTTTTATTAATAAATTATGTATTTCAAATATTATGAATAATTTCTAAAAAGACTACAAACATTTATATACTTTTCTTATTAAAGGTTTTCTGTTAATAAACAAGTCCTTAACAATCAATCCTTAACCGCGACTAGTTATACGTTTCCAATTCTTATGTTTCTGACTACTTCATAATCGACCCTAGGCTAACCGGACTATCATGGACTTAGCGAAATTATTGGTTTCACCAGCAAAGGACCTCAGGCAAGTGCACTTTTTGATTGCTTTCCGATTCATACTAGTCTTTTTATTTCATGTCTATACATATATCTTGCTGCTTGTTGACACGCTCGTCACACGGAGTAGTCGAGAGGGAAAATATCTTAGTAGACATGTGGACTACCCAGAACTATCCCATGATGTCTATTCGTGAACAATAGCACCTGTACACGACACATGTAGGTGCCGGATTTACCCCCTAGCCGTTCACATGTCGAAACAGATATTTCACACCACCTAGATAGATGTCTTTTATTAGTTTTTCTTTGTTTACTTCTCTATCGTGCTATGTCATCAGTTATCTTCCAGTTTTATCTCTCATATGTTATTTTCATGTCTTGTTAATTCTATTGTGTTTTCACATTGTCGTCGGTTTGTGTACTTATTCCATTCCTGACTGGAAACCAACATTTTTCAGGTTTAGTCGCGATCACTCTTAGCAATGGGGAAGGCTTGGGTATGCTGAGGTCAACCTAGACATAGAAAACAGTTGTACCATTTTCCTTAATTGTAAAATCTTGTATTTCCTTTAATTTTTAAATGATGTAAATGTTGTAAAAAAATTTAGAAATGTGAATGAAAGCAATTGTTATTGATTGAGCATTTATTTCTTGTGGGCTTGACAGCGTTCTACCGTCGACTCTGCGGCATAGGCTGGCTTGGACACGTCTCGTATCCGAAAAAGCGGGTACGGGTCGTGACAAGTTTTTGTGGTGGCCCATGCAGGTCAGTTTTCGCAAAAGATTGCGAACTCTAGATGGTACTTAAGTTAGTCGTACCATTGCGAGACTGCGCCCAAGAAATGCTCATTCACAAATTAGGATTAAAATAATTTAGGAGAATAACCAGGACTAGGAGTCCCTTGTTCAAATTGACTGTTGGGTAGTTAAGGTTATTAGATAGGCCATGCAATTTAGATAGCTTGCTAGATCCCTATTGGTACACTATACTTTTGATATGATAATGTGATCCAATGTGGATATAATATTCGCTTGGTATGTTAGACTTGCCTAGAATTAAGGCGTTAACTTTGATAAACTGTTTATTTTTTTTTTGCTGTATTAGATATAAATCTTATATCATAAGTTAGAATTGCCTGTTTAAAATTCTATTTTGCTATGAAGAACTGGTTTATAATTTTTGATTCTGCTGTTCATATACAAATCTCGAGGAAGATTTGGTTCAAAGTTTTCCCTCAGCCATTTGAAATATATATGAAATAAAGATAGTAGGATGCCTATATAAGCAATAACACCAGGAAAGGATTTAATTTTCCCAAAACTCGAACCAATTGTGCCTTATTTCAAAAATCTTGCATATTTATATTTTGACTCTCTTGACCAACGCTGCAACTACAGTCTAGTTTTTGCAAGCTTACTCTTTTATCGAGCTTGATTCGAGACATATGTTTATTGGGGACGCCCGTTAACATATTGTCTAATCAGAATCATTGTATTACGGTCTGATCAACCATGATGCAATTGGTTCGCTCTTCATCTAATCATCCTACGTGGATTGAGATGTAGATGTCTCTAGGATCTCATCCACGACTGCTTTGACAATTCCTCTTGAATTATACATCCACCCTTGAATCACGTAATTGTGTTCAGTGACATCTCCCTTGAAACCTATTGTTTTGTCTTTCACTGATTTGGAAAGACGAAAGCTTATAATTGGTAGAGAGATACAGTGTATCTCCATGGCTATGATAGTTGTATACACAAGGGTAACTACCATCGGCCAGTCAGGTGACTAGAACCTTGCCTTAAGTTACTCGTCCTCTCTGCGACCCTAAACCTACTATCATGATCTTCTGGTCATTGGAGTCCGAGAATGATTAGAAACTTTCCCCTTGACCAAATGCCAACCTAGGAGACTACCTATTCTCCAGAGACCAATATTGTGAGCCTCTAATCATGTGTTTGAAGTTTGGTTTAACTAGAACCCTTGTGACAATAGTCTGGCAGGTTCGACACCAATAGAAGTTCACGACCCAATCATTAGAAACATTTTTACCTTAGAGTTGGTTACCCCGTCAATAACTCTTATATACAATGGATGTGTATGTTCCTCTAATTAATTAACCCTGTGTCATTGTACACACTCGTTTTTCCATTTATTGAAGAACAACCCTTGATTTGACTTATACCTACCGTATCCATTACGTCGTGCCTTATTCTTTATTAATAAGAGTCGATGTACAATATCTGGACTTAGGAATCCTCTTAACCTCTTTATTCCTAAAACCATAGCCTAGCTTCTAAGGTGGGTAGAAATCTTAGTGTTTATGTAGTTACAAAATGGCTATGAGAAGGATATGAACTAGTTTGAGGAATGAAAGTTAAAGAGATTAAGATAGTAGTAGACTTTCCTTTGTGAATTTAAGGAATAGTTATGGAATAGAATTTCGAGGACAAAATTATTTTTAAGGTGGGTAGATTTGTAGCTCCCCTTCCCAAAAATTTTTAAAAAAATTTTTTTATTTAAATGGTGATTTTAGAAATTTTAGAAATGATTATTTAGTAATTATTACAGTAGATGATTTTAGTCATGGTTAATTATTTCTTGGTTTAGGATTTATTCAATTATTTAAGGGTAGAGATGGAGCATCACTCTCTGTCTCTTGTGAGTTTGTCATTCCTCAAGAAATATACTGTTGTCATAAATGTGCCTCACTTAATGGTTTGACAAACATATTTCTTCTGCAATTGGAAGTGTTTCTGATTTATTTTTTTGGATTTATCTTGCATGGCCAACATTGTAAGCTATCTTTCTATAAATGTCGGAGTAGCTGGGATTATCTTCAAATTGGATTTTATTTGGTAGTGTTATTCGAGTTAATATATTATTCTCTCATAATTATGGCATTTAGGTTTATTCCCTTAAGTCTAATTTTGTCATGCAAGTAATCTTGTGCTTTTAGAATTGTATCTTAGTTGTCGATGTAATAATGTCTTGAGAAGTAAGGTTAGTAGAATAATAAGATCATTGGGTCAGACTGGGTAATCAGGCAAGCTTAATTGCTTGGAAATTTAGTCTTGTTAGCCTTACGGGCTATGACACATAGTTGGATTTTGGTAGCACATTTATCAACTGAAGATTGGTGGATCCAAATCTGAGAACCCATTACCATCTACAACTTCTTCTTTTTAATTGTTGTATAACTTTAGTTTCTACGAAAAGAACAGAAGTAGCAGCCCAGGCAAATCCAGTCCGAGCTTTACAGGCCAACTCGAGAGTGTTAGGCAAGCCCAAACAGCAAAACCGGGCAAATGGAAATGTTCTCCCATTCACGATTATTTCTTTTAGCTAATTTGAATGAAATGCAGTATTGCTTTGGATGCTCTCAAAACTGTACGAGTCCTTATAATATATTTCTAATACTCAACCTCTTTTGGTTTATATTCACCTTACTGTTGTGCTAAATCATTGTGTTACCGAATACTTCAATGTAGGTTAATGTTTGTTTTTATTGGTTTATGAAATTCGTAAATCAATCTTGTTGACGTGGACACTCACTGTCTTGTATGTATATTTTCGTATGCACACATGATGCATGTATAATCTTAACTATTAGAGAGGCTAGGGTGGACACTCATGAACAAACTAATCTAGGATTGGTGAAGTCTTAGATGCAAATTCTTCCAAAGGTATGGACACGGTTTGATTGATTAGAACAACCGGGCCAAAACCGATCCCAGTAAACCCAACCCATTGTTGGAGTGGGTGGGGTTCCCAACCTATGTGGAGAAGACCCCGGAGTGCGACGAGCGCCGTTCGTGTGTCGAAGAAGCTCGGGGAGGAAGCAGGATTGCTGAGAGAGCTGCAGAGAGCTGCTGGAAGCAGAGGGGCCGAGTTCGGGCCGAACTCTGCCCCTGGCAGAGTTCTGGCCGAACTCTGCCTCCTCATTCCAGAAGTGGGTCGGCCAGTGCTGGTTGCCCCGCACAGAGTTCTGGCCGAACTCTGTGTGTCGGGGGGCTGAAGCGGGATTTTGGATGAGTTTTCATCATTGGATCTAATCCAACGGTTCAGGTTGGTTGCGGGATTAGGGAGATATATATTGAGTTTTCTTAACCCTAATTCACAAGTGCAACATAACACAAGTTTGAGAGAGAAGGAGGCAAGAGTGCCATTGCAACTTCGGAGAAGAAGACGGAGGATCGAAGGTCGTTTTCGAAGGAGATCGTGTTTCGGGTAATCTCTACTCGTCGTTCTCGTTCTTCGTAGCCTTGTGATCATTGTTCTTGTCTCTGAGTGTTGTGGGGATCCGATTTGGATCGGGAGGAGTTTGTAGAGGGTGTAATTCTTCTATTCCATTAGTGGAGGCTTCTCAGGGTTGGACTCCGATCGTCCCGTGGTTTTTTCCCGCAAGGGTTTCCACGTCAAAAATTCTCTGTGTCTGCGTGATTTGTTGTGTGTGATTGTTTTTGGATTCGTGCGTTGTTTGCTCGGTCCTCTCGCAGGTACTCTCCGATTTGGGGAAAGGTTTCCGCGCTTCTTTCCCAACAGAGTGGTATCAGAGCATAGGTTTTGTTCTGGCTGATACCAACAGAGTGGTATCAAAGCTTTGGGTTCAAAGGGTGTTAGGAGTTGACAGAGGAACCAGAGAGGAGAGATGGACGCGAAGCCGGTGCACATGGTGAACCTTAATGGCACAAACTATCATTATTGGCGGAGCAAGATGAAGGATTTGCTATTTGTCAAGAAGCTGCATCTACCTGTGTTTGCAACCGAGAGGCCCAGTGATAAATCCGAGGAGGATTGGAAGTTCGAGCACATACAGGTGTGTGGGTACATACGGCAGTTTGTTGATAAGAACGTGTACAACCACGTTGCCAATATTGAGCACGCGAAGACGTTGTGGGATAAGCTGGAATCCTTGTATGCGAAGAAGACCGGGGTAAACAAGTTGTTCCTGATCCGAACGATGATGGGTCTGCGGTACAAGGATGGGGCGTCTATTACGGATCACTTGAGTGATTTCCAGGGCGTGGTTGACCAGCTATCTTCTATGGGAGTCAAGTTCGACGACGAAGTTCAGGGACTGTGGCTGCTGTGTACCTTGCCAGACTCGTTGGAGACCGTACGAGTATCTATGATCGCTTCTGCTCCAGAGGGCGTGGTCAGTCTGGAGTTTGCCAAGAGCGGGGTGTTGAATGAAGAGATGCGGAGACGTTCTCAGGGCACTTCATCCACATCCTACCACTCAGAGGCACTTGTTTCAGAGAGCCGCGGAAGGGGCAAAAGCAGGGGTCCAGGTGGTGGCAGAGACAAGAGCAGGGGGAAGTCCAAGGGTCGTTACGAGGACTCAGAGTGTTATCATTGCGGTAAGAAGGGCCATATCAAGCGGAATTGTTTCGCTTGGAAGAAGGAGAAGAAGGGCGACAAGGGGAAGCAAGAAGAGAACACTACAGCGGCGGCCTCGGTGCATGGAGGCGATGTGATCGTCGTAGGTGATGAGGTCATTACTAACCTCGCCTGCGATGACAATTCTTGGCTGGTGGACTCAGGGGCTTCAACACATGTATCTCACAATAGGGCACTGTTTGCCACTTACACGACAGGCGACTGTGGCGTGTTGAAGATGGGCAACGGAGATGTGTCGAAGGCGGTTGCCATTGGAGATGTGCATTTGAGAACGAAGACGGGTGCGGTTCTTGTTCTCAAGGATGTTCGTCATGTCCCTGATATCCGTTTCAACTTGGTGTCGGTTGGAAGGTTGGATGACGAGGGATTCTTCAGTCTCTTCGGGAATAGTCAGTGGAAGCTTTCCAGAGGTTCGATGGTGATTGCCAGAGGAAGCAAGAAGTCCGGTCTCTACTATATGGAGGGGAGCGCAGAGGGGGCACAGGAGGTGAACGCAGTCAGTGACGCGTCTACCGAGTTGTGGCACAGGCGGCTCGGCCATATCAGCGAGAAGGGGATGAGCTACTTGGTGAACAGGAAAGTGATTCCGGGGCTCAAGTCTACAAAGTTGGAGAAATGCACGCACTGTTTGGCTGGGAAGCAAACTAGGGTGTCTTTCCAGAGTCACCCAAGTTCGAGGAAGCCGGCGTTGCTCGAGTTGATTCACTCGGATGTCTGCGGTCCTATGAAGGTAAAATCTCTTGGTGGTGCTTCTTACTTTGTGACTTTCATTGATGACTGTTCCAGGAAGGTTTGGGTCTATGCCTTAAAGACCAAGGATCAGGTGCTGCCTACTTTCAAGGAGTTTCAGGCCTCCGTTGAAAGGGAGACGGGCAAAAAGTTGTTGTGTGTTCGGTCCGACAATGGCGGCGAATACATCGGTCCCTTTGATGCGTATTGCAGAGAGCAAGGGATACGACACTAGAAGACTCCGCCAAAGACACCTCAGCTCAATGGTGTAGCGGAGCGCATGAACAGGACACTGATGGAGAGGGTGCGGTGTTTGCTGTCAGAAGCAAACTTGCCGGGCAGTTATTAGGATGAGGCACTTCTCACAGCTGCTTATATTATTAATTTGTCTCCTAGTGCTCCTTTGCAGGGTGATGTGCCTGACAAAGTATGGTACGGCAAAGAGCCGTCATACAATCACCTGCGGGCGTTTGGTTGTAAAGCCTTCGTGCATGTACCGAAGGACGAGAGGACCAAACTTGAGCCGAAGACAAGGCGATGCGTCTTTGTCGGCTACGGTCGGGATGAGTTTGGCTATAGACTCTACGACCCAGTGGAAGGAAAGCTCTACAGAAGCAGGGACGTGGTGTTCGTCGAGGATCAGACCATGACCAACACTCAGGACTCCGAGACGCCTTCTGAGGCTGAGGAATTGCCTGAGTTAGAGTCATTTCGCTTCGAGCAGTTTCCAGAGGACATCGCAGAGGATCCAGTTATGGGGGAGCCGGTACATGGAGTTGCTCCCAACCTTGATCATCAGCCTGCTGATGGTGGTCAGGGTGTCCCTCAGGAGGATGAGCATGCCGGAGAGGTAGTTCCTGAAGGGGAGGAGGCTGTCGGTATACAGCCAGCACCAGTGGCTCCACTGAGAAGGAGCAACAGGGATCGTCGACCATCTACGAGATACTCGCCGGATGAGTATGTGCTATTGACTGACGGGGGAGAGCCCGAAAGTTTTGCAGAGGCTATGGAAGACGAACACAGGCAGGAGTGGATGGTGGCTATGCAGGAGGAGATGAGTTCCTTGCACACCAATTCTACTTATGATCTGGTGCGGTTGCCAAAGGACAAGAAGGCTTTAAAAAATCGACGGGTGTTCAGAGTGAAGCAGACGGATGATGCTACTCGCCCTCGATACAAAGCGAGGCTGGTAGTCAAGGGCTACGGTCAGCGGAAAGGCGTGGATTATGATGAAATCTTTTCGCCTGTCGTCAAGCATTCGTCTATTCGGGTGGTGCTAGCATTAGCAGCCAGTTTCGACTTGGAGGTCGAGCAGATGGACGTGAAGACGGCGTTCCTCCACGGTGATCTTGAGGAGGAGTTGTACATGGAGCAGCCGGAGGGATTCTGTGAGAAGGGCAAGTCACATTTGGTCTGCCGGTTGAGGAAGAGCTTGTATGGTCTGAAGCAGGCTCCGAGGCAGTGGTACAGAAAGTTCGAGTCGTTTATGGGGGAGCATGGTTATGCACGGACGACGTCGGACCATTGTGCATTTGTGAGGTATTTTGCCGATGATGATTTTATCATCTTATTGCTCTATGTTGATGATATGCTATTAGTGGGTCGGAATGCCACTAGGATAGCGGAGTTGAAGCGCCAACTGGGCGCGGCCTTCTCTATGAAGGATTTGGGCGCAGCGAAGACTATTCTTGGGATGGAGATCAGCCGAGAGAGAGTCCAAGCTGCTACACTTGTCCCAAAAGAAGTACATTCACCGGGTACTTCAGCGTTTCGGGATGGACGGGTCGAAGAAAGTGAGTTCCCCCCTCGCGGCTCACTTTAAGTTCACTGAGGAGCAGTGTCCATCTACCGAGGACGAAAAGGAAGATATGGAGCGGGTTCCATATGCTTCAGCTGTGGGAAGCCTTATGTATGCCATGGTGTGTACGAGGCCAGATATTGCTCATGCAGTTGGTACGGTTAGCAGGTATCTTTCGAATCCTGGAAGGGTACATTGGAGTGCGGTCAAGTGGATTCTACGATATCTTCAGGGCACTGCTGGTTGGAGACTTTCCTTTGGTGGTGACGAGCCGAAGCTGGTCGGGTATACTGACACTGATATGGCTGGAGATGTAGACACGAGGCGGTCGACTTCGGGCTACGTGATGATGTTTGCGGAAGGAGCGGTGTCGTGGCAGTCGCGGTTGCAGAAGTGTGTTGCCTTGTCGACGACGGAGGCAGAATACATTGCGGCGATGGAGGCTTGCAAGGAGCTGTTGTGGATGAAGAAGCTGTTGCAGGAATTGGGACTGAAGCAAGAGCAGTATACTTTGCTTTGCGACAGTCAGAGTGCTATCCATCTTGTGAAGAATCAGACGTTTCATAGCCGGTCCAAGCACATCGAGACTCGGTATCATTGGATACGGGATGTGGTTGAGAAGAAGGACGCGGAGCTTGAGAAGGTGCATACAGATGACAACGGAGCTGATATGTTCACGAAGATTCTACCAAGGGGGAAGTTTGAGTACTGCAGGCAGATCGTCGGGATGACGACGTCCTCCCTATAGTTGTGAAGGGGGAGATTTGTTGGAGTGGGTGGGGTTCCCAACCTATGTGGAGAAGACCCCGGAGTGCGACGAGCGCCGTTCGTGTGTCGAAGAAGCTCGGGGAGGAAGCAGGATTGCTGAGAGAGCTGCAGGGAGCTGCTGGAAGCAGAGGGGCCGAGTTCGGGCCGAACTCTGCCCCTGGCAGAGTTCTGGCCGAACTCTGCCTCCTCATTCCAGAAGTGGGTCGGCCAGTGCTGGTTGCCCCGCACAGAGTTCTGGCCGAACTCTGTGTGTCGGGGGGCTGAAGCGGGATTTTGGATGAGTTTTCATCATTGGATCTAATCCAACGGTTCAGGTTGGTTGCGGGATTAGGGAGATATATATTGAGTTTTCTTAACCCTAATTCACAAGTGCAACATAACAGAAGTTTGAGAGAGAAGGAGGCAAGAGTGCCATTGCAACTTCGGAGAAGAAGACGGAGGATCGAAGGTCGTTTTCGAAGGAGATCGTGTTTCGGGTAATCTCTACTCGTCGTTCTCGTTCTTCGTAGCCTTGTGATCATTGTTCTTGTCTCTGAGTGTTGTGGGGATCCGATTTGGATCGGGAGGAGTTTGTAGAGGGTGTAATTCTTCTATTCCATTAGTGGAGGCTTCTCAGGGTTGGACTCCGATCGTCCCGTGGTTTTTTCCCGCAAGGGTTTCCACGTCAAAAATTCTCTGTGTCTGCGTGATTTGTTGTGTGTGCTTGTTTTTGGGTTCGTGCGTTGTTTGCTCGGTCCTCTCGCAGGTACTCTCCTGTTTGGGGAAAGGTTTCCGCGCTTCTTTCCCAACAGAGTGGTATCAGAGCATAGGTTTTGTTCTGGCTGATACCAACAGAGTGGTATCAAAGCTTTGGGTTCAAAGGGTGTCAGGAGTTGACAGAGGAACCAGAGAGGAGAGATGGATGCGAAGCCGGTGCGCATGGTGAACCTTAATGGCACAAACTATCATTATTGGCGGAGCAAGATGAAGGATTTGCTATTTGTCAAGAAGCTGCATCTACCTGTGTTTGCAACCGAGAGGCCCAGTGATAAATCCGAGGAGGACTGGAAGTTCGAGCACATACAGGTGTGTGGGTACATACGACAGTTTATTGAAGAGAACGTGTACAACCACGTTGCCAATATTGAGCACGCGAAGACGTTGTGGGATAAGCTGGAATCCTTGTATGCGAAGAAGACCGGGGTAAACAAGTTGTTCCTGATCCGAACGATGATGGGTCTGCGGTACAAGGATGGGGCGTCTATTACGGGTCACTTGAGTGATTTCCAGGGCGTGGTTGACCAGCTATCTTCTATGGGAGTCAAGTTCGACGACGAAGTTCAGGGACTGTGGCTGCTGTGTACCTTGCCAGACTCGTGGGAGACCGTACGAGTATCTATGATCGCTTCTGCTCCAGAGGGCGTGGTCAGTCTGGAGTTTGCCAAGAGCTGGGTGTTGAATGAAGAGATGCGGAGACGTTCTCAGGGCACTTCATCCACATCCCACCACTCAGAGGCACTTGTTTCAGAGAGCCGCGGAAGGGGCAAAAACAGGGGTCCAGGTGGTGGCAGAGACAAGAGCAGGGGGAAGTCCGAGGGTCGTTACGAGGACTCAGAGTGTTATCATTGCGGTAAGAAGGGCCATATCAAGCGGAATTGTTTCGCTTGGAAGAAGGAGAAGAAGGGCGACAAGGGGAAGCAAGAAGAGAACACTACAGCGGCGGCCTCGGTGCATGGAGGCGATGTGATCGTCGTAGGTGATGAGGTCATTACTAACCTCGCCTGCGATGACAATTCTTGGCTGGTGGACTCAGGAGCTTCAGCACATGTATCTCACAATAGGGCACTGTTTGCCACTTACACGACAGGCGACTGTGGCGTGTTGAAGATGGGCAACGGAGATGTGTCGAAGGCGGTTGCCATTGGAGATGTGCATTTGAGAACGAAGACGGGTGCAGTTCTTATTCTCAAGGATGTTCGTCATGTCCCTGATATCCGTTTCAACCTGGTGTCGGTTGGAAGGTTGGATGACGAGGGATTCTTCAGTCTCTTCGGGAATAGTCAGTGGAAGCTTTCCAGAGGTTCGATGGTGATTGCCAGAGGAAGCAAGAAGTCCGGTCTCTACTATATGGAGGGGAGCGCAGAGGGGGCACAGGAGGTGAACGCAGTCAGTGACGCGTCTACCGAGTTGTGGCACAGGCGGCTCGGCCATATCAGCGAGAAGGGGATGAGCTACTTGGTGAACAGGAAAGTGATTCCGGGGCTCAAGTCTACAAAGTTGGAGAAATGCACGCACTGTTTGGCTGGGAAGCAAACTAGGGTATCTTTCCAGAGTCACCCAAGTTCGAGGAAGCCGGCGTTGCTCGAGTTGATTCACTCGGATGTCTGCGGTCCTATGAAGGTAAAATCTCTTGGTGGTGCTTCTTACTTTGTGACTTTCATTGATGACTGTTCCAGGAAGGTTTGGGTCTATGCCTTAAAGACCAAGGATCAGGTGCTGCCTACTTTCAAGGAGTTTCAGGCCTCCGTTGAAAGGGAGACGGGCAAGAAGTTGTTGTGTGTTCGGTCCGACAATGGCGGCGAATACATCGGTCCCTTTGATGCGTATTGCAGAGAGCAAGGGATACGACACCAGAAGACTCCGCCAAAGACACCTCAGCTCAATGGTGTAGCGGAGCGCATGAACAGGACACTGATGGAGAGGGTGCGGTGTTTGCTGTCAGAAGCAAACTTGCCGGGCAGTTATTGGGGTGAGGCTCTTCTCACAGCTGCTTATATTATTAATTTGTCTCCTAGTGCTCCTTTGCAGGGTGATGTGCCTGACAAAGTATGGTACGGCAAAGAGCCGTCATACAATCACCTGCGGGCGTTTGGTTGTAAAGCCTTCGTGCATGTACCGAAGGACGAGAGGACCAAACTTGAGCCGAAGACGAGGCGATGCGTCTTTGTCGGCTACGGTCGGGATGAGTTTAGCTATAGACTCTACGACCCAGTGGAAGGAAAGCTCTACAGAAGCAGGGACGTGGTGTTCGTCGAGGATCAGACCATGACCAACACTCAGGACTCCGAGACGCCTTCTGAGGCTGAGGAATTGCCTGAGTTAGAGTCATTTCGCTTCGAGCAGTTTTCAGAGGACATCGCAGAGGATCCAGTTATGGGGGAGCCGGTACATGGAGTTGCTCCCAACCTTGATCATCAGCCTGCTGATGGTGGTCAGGGTGTCCCTCAGGAGGATGAGCATGCCGGAGAGGTAGTTCCTGAAGGGGAGGAGGCTGTCGGTATACAGCCAGCACCAGTGGCTCCACTGAGAAGGAGCAACAGGGATCGTCGACCATCTACGAGATACTCGCCGGATGAGTATGTGCTATTGACTGACGGGGGAGAGCCCGAAAGTTTCGCAGAGGCTATGGAAGACGAACACAGGCAGGAGTGGATGGTGGCTATGCAGGAGGAGATGAGTTCCTTGCACACCAATTCTACTTATGATCTGGTGCGGTTGCCAAAGGGCAAGAAGGCTTTGAAAAATTGATGGGTGTTCAGAGTGAAGCAGACGGATGATGCTACTCGCCCTCGATACAAAGCGAGGCTGGTAGTCAAGGGCTACGGTCAGCGGAAAGGCGTGGATTATGATGAAATCTTTTCGCCTGTCGTCAAGCATTCGTCTATTCGGGTGGTGCTAGCATTAGCAGCCAGTTTCGACTTGGAGGTCGAGCAGATGGACGTGAAGACGGCGTTCCTCCACGGTGATCTTGAGGAGGAGTTGTACATGGAGCAGCCGGAGGGATTCTGTGAGAAGGGCAAGTCACATTTGGTCTGCCGGTTGAGGAAGAGCTTGTATGGTCTGAAGCAGGCTCCGAGGCAGTGGTACAGAAAGTTCGAGTCGTTTATGGGGGAGCATGGTTATGCACGGACGACGTCGGACCATTGTGCATTTGTGAGGTATTTTACCGATGATGATTTTATCATCTTATTGCTCTATGTTGATGATATGCTATTAGTGGGTCGGAATGCCACTAGGATAGCGGAGTTGAAGCACCAACTGGGCGCGGCCTTCTCTATGAAGGATTTGGGCGCAGCGAAGACTATTCTTGGGATGGAGATCAGCCGAGAGAGAGAGTCCAAGCTGCTACACTTGTCCCAAAAGAAGTACATTCACCGGGTACTTCAGCGTTTCGGGATGGACGGGTCGAAGAAAGTGAGTTCCCCCCTCGCGGCTCACTTTAAGTTCACTGAGGAGCAGTGTCCATCTACCGAGGACGAAAAGGAAGATATGGAGCGGGTTCCATATGCTTCAGCTGTGGGAAGCCTTATGTATGCCATGGTGTGTACGAGGCCAGATATTGCTCATGCAGTTGGTACGGTTAGCAGGTATCTTTCGAATCCTGTAAGGGTACATTGGAGTGCGGTCAAGTGGATTCTACGATATCTTCAGGGCACTGCTGGTTGGAGACTTTCCTTTGGTGGTGACGAGCCGAAGCTGGTCGGGTATACTGACGCTGATATGGCTGGAGATGTAGACACGAGGCGGTCGACTTCGGGCTACGTGATGATGTTTGCGGGAGGAGCGGTGTCGTGGCAGTCGCGGTTGCAGAAGTGTGTTGCCTTGTCGACGACGGAGGCAGAATACATTGCGGCGACGGAGGCTTGCAAGGAGCTGTTGTGGATGAAGAAGCTGTTGCAGGAATTGGGACTGAAGCAAGAGCAGTATACTTTGCTTTGCGACAGTCAGAGTGATATCCATCTTGTGAAGAATCAGACGTTTCATAGCCGGTCCAAGCACATCGAGACTCGGTATCATTGGATACGGGATGTGGTTGAGAAGAAGGACGCGGAGCTTGAGAAGGTGCATACAGATGACAACGGAGCTGATATGTTCACGAAGATTCTACCAAGGGGGAAGTTTGAGTACTGCAGGCAGATCGTCGGGATGACGACGTCCTCCCCATAGTTGTGAAGGGGGAGATTTGTTGGAGTGGGTGGGGTTCCCAACCTATGTGGAGAAGACCCCGGAGTGCGACGAGCGCCGTTCGTGTGTCGAAGAAGCTCGGGGAGGAAGCAGGATTGCTGAGAGAGCTGCAGAGAGCTGCTGGAAGCAGAGGGGCCGAGTTCGGGCCGAACTCTGCCCCTGGCAGAATTCTGGCCGAACTCTGCCTCCTCATTCCAGAAGTGGGTCGGCCAGTGCTGGTTGCCCCGCACAGAGTTCTGGCCGAACTCTGTGTGTCGGGGGGCTGAAGCGGGATTTTGGATGAGTTTTCATCATTGGATCTAATCCAACGGTTCAGGTTGGTTGCGGGATTAGGGAGATATATATTGAGTTTTCTTAACCCTAATTCACAAGTGCAACATAACACAAGTTTGAGAGAGAAGGAGGCAAGAGTGCCATTGCAACTTCGGAGAAGAAGACGGAGGATCGAAGGTCGTTTTCGAAGGAGATCGTGTTTCGGGTAATCTCTACTCGTCGTTCTCGTTCTTCGTAGCCTTGTGATCATTGTTCTTGTCTCTGAGTGTTGTGGGGATCCGATTTGGATCGGGAGGAGTTTGTAGAGGGTGTAATTCTTCTATTCCATTAGTGGAGGCTTCTCAGGGTTGGACTCCGATCGTCCCGTGGTTTTTTCCCGCAAGGGTTTCCACGTCAAAAATTCTCTGTGTCTGCGTGATTTGTTGTGTGTGCTTGTTTTTGGGTTCGTGCGTTGTTTGCTCGGTCCTCTCGCAGGTACTCTCCGGTTTGGGAAAAGGTTTCCGCGCTTCTTTCCCAACACCCATTACTACTGCAGCCACACCCTATATATATATATATATATATATATATATATATATATATATATATATATATATATATATATATATATATATATATATATATATATATAACAAGCTAAACCCTAAGTTTTCCTCCATGCATACTAAACCACAGCCCCATCTCAACCCTGGCTGGCCAGCGCCGCCTCTGATGGATCCATGGCGGATCCGCCTGACCGTGCCGCCGATTCCCCGGGTGCCAGTGCCGTGATATATTCCTGCATACCACGTGCTCCGCCGACGAACCGTCGTTCGACCGCTGCCCACCCGGACATCACTGTCGTCACCGCGTTCGCGAGTTGGCCGCGTGACCCGATCCATCACCCATCTTCATACTTTACCACCTCCATCTGCTAAACGTCACCAACACCCCTCTCCGCGGTTCGTTGACTTGGAGTCGACTCCATTATGGAAAGCAAACTCTGCTCCCTCCCGTCTTGGTCCCAACCTTGTGGTCGAATCACCAGGTTGCTGCACCACAGACGCCGCCATGCCGCCATCCCCGACCTCTTTGTCACCGGTGTGGGACTCACCAGGCAGCGCAGGCGCCCTTCCCTTTACAGGGGACCACCTGTCGTGGGCGCGCCTCAGCGTGCAGCGCTGTCATGAGCGATGCACTCTACTTGGTCGTGAGACTTCCCGCCGTCCTCCGATGGCAAAATTGCAGCGCCGCGCGTATGGGCGGAGCAGCCCCACGATGAGCCGTCATTACTGGCCACCCCCGAGCAACCAGGATTCGAACCCTTTCCGCAGTCCACCGCGGTTCTGATGGACCCAGAGCCGGTGACTTCCTCCGCGATGGTCTCATCGAGCCGCCGGCCCAACCCCCACGACGAGCAGCCTCGTTCGAGGCCGCAACTTGCTGTGCCTGAGCGCCACATCTCCGCGAGAAGACGACGCCGTGCCGAGGTCACTCCGGCCGAATCTCCTCTGCGGAAGCCCCATCGTCGCGCCGTGGACTCTGCCGCGTGGCAGAGCTCCTGCCCGCGGCCTGCCATCGAACGGTGCCGCCCCCAGAGGACCTGCTCCCCGGCGAAGAGGGACCTGACCGCCACTCTGCACCGGCCTTGGATGCAGATACTCCGACGTCGCGCAAAGCTCCGCCGACCCCGAAGTTGTCTCCGTGCGCCCTGACTTCCGCGGACCGACCATCGTGTCCAAGCGACAGCCACCTCTGGTTGGCGTCGACCCCGACCCGCTCCGCTGTCGAGCCGGAGCGAGAGAGCGCCTCACCGCCGCTGCCGAGGCCCTCCACCGGAACTCCATCGAGATCCACGCTGAGCTGCACCGTGTCCCGCAGTCTGCCGCACCGCCACCAACAGGTGACCCCCCTCTATTCTCTCTCGACTTCTCTCATTCTCACTCTCTGATCCTCTAGTGTCCTCATGTTATTTCTTAAGCAAAATGAAAAGGAAAGGGAAAGCAGAATGTGGGATTATATTGTATTGTTGCTAATAATATTATTTAAGTGGAATTGTTTTGGTGGGTTTTAAACTGTGGATTTTCAATAAATGGTGCTGAGCCCATTTTAAATAATTAAATTATAATCTAGTTGGGCCCAGTTTGGGTTAAAACCAGGGGGAATAGATTTTGGGCTTATGTTTCAAACAAGTATTATTAGCAATACTTCGTAGTTATTATTATTACTTATTATTATTAACCTTAACCCTACTGTAGACATCAAATGTATACGATTAGTAATTTCCAGAGTTTATATTAATGTAGTTTTGGACTTCTGGTGTTGGACTAGTCTATTTCTCTATATGAATGATATTTTGAAACAAAATTAGTATTATTGGGTTTTAGAGATTTTAAATTTCTAAATAGTAATGGGCTTGGGCTAAAGCCAGTTAAGTTAGTCTGATAAATTTTGATAACATATATAGTATTTTGGGCCATATTACTTGGCTAGCAAATCAGTTTGGCTCTTTAAGTTGAGCCAGGTTTAAATAAATATATATATACTTAAATTGGGCTTTTACTAGCTTTCTAAATATATAAAGATATCTAGAAATATTTTCAGCTAATAAAATATACTTTTCAAATATCGTAACTCAATAGTTTATAAATATTTACTATCTAATTGGATTATTAACTTTCAATGGATTTTCTAGTTTTTCTTGCATATATTAAAAATAATATTATTTTGATTAATAAATTATGTATTTCAAATATTATGAATAATTTCTAAAAAGACTACAAACATTTATATACTTTTCTTATTAAAGGTTTTCTGTTAATAAACAAGTCCTTAACAATCAATCCTTAACCGCGACTAGTCATACGTTTCCAATTCTTATGTTTCTGACTACATCATAATCGACCCTAGGCTAACCGGACTATCATGGACTCAGCGAAATTATTGGTTTCACCAGCAAAGGACCTCAGGCAAGTGCACTTTCTGATTGCTTTCCGATTCATACTAGTCTTTTCATTTCATGTCTATACATATATCTTGCTGCTTGTTGACACGCTCGTCACACGGAGTAGTCGGGAGGGGAAATATCTTAGTAGACATGTGGACTACCCAGAACTATCCCATGATGTCTATTCGTGAACAATAGCACCTGTACACTACACGTGCAGGTGCCGGATTTACCCCCTAGCCGTTCACATGTCGAAACAGATATTTCACACCACCTAGATAGATGTCTTTTATTAGTTTTTCCTTGTTTACTTCTCTATCGTGCTATGTCATCAGTTATCTTCCAGTTTTATCTCTCATATGTTATTTTCATGTCTTGTTAATTCTATTGTGTTTTCGCATTGTCGTCGGTTTGTGTACTTGTTTTCTTCCTGACTGGAAACCAACATTTTTCAGGTTTAGCCGCGATCACTCTTAGCAATGGAGAAGGCTTGGGTATGCTGAGGTCAACCTAGACATAGAAAACAGTTGTACCATTTTTCTTAATTGTAAAACTTGTATTTCCTTTAATTTTTAATGATGTAAATGTTGTAAAAAAATTTAGAAATGTGAATGAACAGCAATTGTTATTGATTGAGCATTTATTTCTTGCGGGCTTGACAGCGTTCTACCGCCGACTCTGCGGCGTAGGCTGGCTTGGACACGTCTCGTATCCGAAAAAGCGGGTACGGATCGTGACACCACTTTTCTGTGCAAGTAGAGCACCAAGAGAATGATCTAATGCTCGAACATACGGCGGAAATAGTCTTTCCACTACTGGGAGTACTAAAACAGGTAGATTTGTAAGCTATTGCTTGATGTCATTGAATGCTTTTTGACATGCTTCATCCTAAACAAATGATACACCTTTCTTCAATAAACGAGAGAAAGGTTGACATCTCCCAGAAAGATTGGATATAAATCTCCTGATATGAGCAATACGACCCTGAAAGCTACGGTGTTCTTTCAGATTACGTGGAGGACGCATTTTAAGAATTGCTTTTACTTTATCAGGATCAACATGGATACCTTGAGAAGTAATGACAAATCCCAAAAACTTGCCACTGGAAACCCCTAAGAAAGACTTAGTAGGGTTCATCTTTAATTGATGTCGACGCATCAACTCGAATACTGTCTTCAAGTCTTGAATGTGATAATCTTTTAATCGACTTTTGATAGCGATATCATCTACGTAACATTCAACTATTTTTTGCAGATGTTCTTGAAATATATTGCTCATGGCTCTTTGATATGTAGCGCCAGCATTTTTCAGACCAAAAGGCATAACTGTGTAGCAATAAACTCCAAGGGGTATACGGAAAGCAGTGTGCTTTTCATCTCCTGGATGTATTTTAATTTGGTTATATCCTGAAAATCCGTCTATGAAAGACATGCGTTCAAAACCACATATATTGTCTATTATGACATCAGTAATCAGAAGTGGAAATTCGTCTTTTGGACAGGCTGCGTTAAGATCTCGAAAATCTATGCAAACTCGACCTTTTCTATTCTTCTTCATGACGGGGATAATATTAGCAACCCAATCCGGGTGTTGCTCTTCACGGACAAAGCCATATGTAATCACCTTTTTGACTTCTGCTTCAATTGCATCCATCATATCTGGTCGAAAATGCCGCTGCTGTTGTTTTACAGGTTTGGCATTAGGAAGAATATTGAGTTTATGAGTAGCTACTTTAGGATCCAGACCCCGCATATCCTCATAACTCCATGCAAAAATATCGATATATTCTTTTATCAGCATTATCAACTCTTTTTTTTCATCTTCAGAAAGGTATTTACTGATGAATATTGGCTTAGACGTAGTTTCGTCTTCAACATCAATCTGGATAATTTTATCTTCTGTGGGTGGCTGTCGTTGTACAAACCGAAGCTCCCACTGAGTGTCCATTTGTTGTGCCCAAGGGTCATTTTCAAATAGTTCAGATTCACCATCGGTTTGAATCATTTTGACTGAAAAGATGCACTCAGATTCAACATACTGGACTCCTTCAAAATCTGAGGATGATAAAGAACTGGAAGAAAATTCTTCTTCCATATCTTCACTAAACATATGGGGTGGATCATATCCCAACCCATGACGAGTTTGTTGATAAAACGGATCACCACATATCGGTAATCGTCTACCTTTGCCTTGATTGAGACCTAGCATGGTTTTAGAGTCCATATCCCATATTTTGGATAATCTTAAGAGATTGTTGACTATATTTGTCAATTCTAATTTTTTCTTTATCTTTCTCTACGAGATTATCTGTCTGAATAACATGAATATTTCTAGCCAAGCCAAACACAATTTGACGCTTGTTTTTTTTATTAGACGGGATCACAAAATAAGATTCTTTGTGACGTCTATAAGTTACACAAGCTTATAATGATGAGGCTACAGGTAGAAAATAAGGAGAAGATGTTAGGAACCTCTGAGCATAGGGTCCAACATCGACATGAGGAGGAAAAGAATTCTCTTTATGATTAATATATAAGGTTTCCTCTGTATTTATGTCAGTTTTATGTTGATGACTTTGATTATCAGCAGATAAAGTCATTCTTTCAATAAATTTGACAACCATATACTCTAAAAGAAAATCTTCATTAAAATGAGAGAATACAGAGTGATTAATATTTACATCATTGACAAACTGACTACTACGCTTTGGATTAATCATTAATAGACCGTCCTCCGTCTTCCGCGTAGACTTGCCAAGGTTGATAACTAGTGGTTCTGGATCAGCTGTACGAGAAGTACGTCCTTTAACCTTGATCATAAGAGGCTGATGACTAGTGTTAGTTTGAACCTGGTTCTTGACTGGAACCCTCACAGCTTCATCAAACGTAGCTTGAATTTTTTTTTTGACTTTAATCATCAAAGGTTCATCATTGACAGGTTGGGGTTGAACTCGACCTTTAACCCTAATCATCAAGGGTTGATCTTCTGAAGGCGATTGATCTTCTGAAATTGATTGATCTTCTGTAGGTGCTCGATCTTCAGCCATATCAGATATTTCTTTCACATGCTCCTGTTTATATAGTATTGAATCAGAGAAATAGGCTTCAACACCCTTAAAAGGATTAATATCTGCAAATTCAGTCTTTACAATCCCCTGAGAATCCACATACTTGAAGCATTGGTGGAGAGTCGAAGGTACAATGTTATGCTCATGTATCCATGGTCTTCCAAGGAGGATATTATAAGATATATCTGAGTTGATAACATAGAAGGTTGCCATGGTTCGAAGATCACATATTTGAATCTTCAGGCGACTTTTCCCCAATGGTTTACTCCTTCCAGAATTAAAACCAACGATTGTTGTACTAGTGTAAGTCAAATCACTAGTAGGAATCCTCAATGGTCTTAGCATACTCTGAAGAATAATGCTGATGGAAGACCCAGGATCGATATAAATCCTGTCAATTTCAGTAGAGTCAATATACCCGTATAACACAAAGGCCTGTCATATCGATTATGCTTTAACAATATATCCTCTTGTGTGAAGGTAATATTAGGAATTGATTCCATCACACTATGGCATTGGGGACATGACACCGATATATTATCAAGATTTTTGAGTTGAGCTAAGCATGAATCGGCTTGTAGCAAAGCTTCGCTTAAAGTTTTTCGACTTTTTTTAGAGAGACGAAGTAACTCAAAGATAGAAAGTCTAGCCGGAGTAATGGCTAACTGAGCTAGTATGTCATACAGGGTTTCATCGACCCTTGATTTGAACTAGACTTCAACGGGGCATCAAAACGCACTGCCTTCTGTTTCCCTTTTTCAACCACTTAGGGTTTAGAAGGCCTTGTATCAGCAGGAACAGAAGATGACTGAGTCGGTAGTGTTTCAGCGGCATCATCCGCTTTTTTGGAAGTTTCCTCATAATCTTTGTGATAGTCTTTTCCAGATCTTGTTCCAGAAAAAGACTCTTCTTCAGACTCAGGAGAATGAAGTACCATATTACAGGATTTAATCTTCTTTCCCTTTATCTTCTTCTTATGGGGAGTTTTATGAGGAACCTCAAATCCCAATCCAACGAAAGATTTTTGACCTTGAATTTGTAAAGGAACTCGCATACCTTTACCATGGTTCAAGCCTTCAGCTTTTTGAAAGTCATAGCCCATCTTTTTCATGAGATGGACTGATTGTTGACTGTATATGTGAGTAGGTAGCGGACTTTCAATAGTCGGTTCAACAGATGAGGAAGGGACAAAGACGTCTGTAGAAACTTTCGGTGCAGAAGATAAAACCCAACCGGAGCTTTCTCGTAGGTAGCAAAAACTTGTTGTGTCATATACAAAGGGACACTATTCATGGCTAACCATTGCTGATGAGTAAGTTTTAGTTTGGTAGAAGGAGGCAAACTCGGAGGGCATATGTTTAAACCCCTTAGCCTATATTCTAAAGGAATGCCATCCCACAAATGATCATAATCATCATGGTCTGAAATAACAACATGAGAAATCATATTGCAGGTTTTGACTTTTCGACCTTTTTTGGATTTTGAAATTTTACTTTCATGCTCCATTTCAGGTACTAAGTCAGAATGTACCTACATGATTTCACCATTTTTTAAGGTGAGAGGCACTAATTCTTTACTTTAATTTCGGGCTGATGGAAGATTCACAATCTTCATTGTCGCCTTTGGAATCGGGACAACCCCATCAGGAACTTGCTGTAGAGGAAAAGCTCCAAATTGAAGAGAAATCATATTGGTTGTGACTGTATGCTCATCATTTGTTAATGCGATAGCTTTAGCATTTATCAACTCTTGAATCTTCTTCTTCAAGACATAGCAAGCTTTCGTGGGATGATTTACGTATCTATGATAGATACGATATTTGGGATTATCAACCAAATCCACCTCATTAGGTCATTTTGGCTCTGGGATCTGGAGTTTACCACTCTTCACGAGACATTGAAATATCCCAAGAATATCACTGTAATCGAAAGAGTATTCTTCTTTCGGCTTAGAAGACTCTGGATCACTTGGTATTGTTTTGGGTTTCGAAAGGTTTACCACTAGGGTTTTCTTTCCTTTTCCATTGCGATTACCAGAGTTGTTACCTGAAGAGGCTTTATTTCCTTTACCTTCTGAGGCGAAGATCATCCCATGTTCACGAGCCAATCTACCGTTGGTCTCAGCTGAAACTGCTGCTATAATAAATGAGACCCAATTTGTAAATTGAGAGCCTGTAAAAACAGCGATGGTTGGTCGCAGATTTATTTTGCATGTATCAATTAATGCTGAATCTGGCATACCAGGAGGCATTTTCAAAGTAGCCTATCGGAAACGTTCAATAAATGTCCGAGTATCCTTTTTCTCTTTTTGTTTAATTTCTATTAAGGAGGACATATTCATATCCATCCCTCCTTTATAGAAACGAGAAAGAAACATTGCTTTAAATTCGTCAAAAGACGATATGCAATTATCGGCTAAACTGCGATACCAATCGTATGTTGTACCCGTCAAACACCCAATGAAGACTCGGGTGAGAAGAGCATAATTCTTCTGTAGATGCACAGTCATAATATCAAAATAATTGATATATTGTCTTGGAGAAGCCTTTCCATCAAATAATACCATGGATTGTGGCTTGGATTTAGGAGAAAAGGGCACATCATTCCAGTGGGAAGGATAAGGTTGCTTAGTCCCGAATTTTTGGAGCTGATCTTTGTGCTTCAGAACCTGTCACGCCCCAGAACCAGAATACTGGAGAGCGGGAGCAGACATAGCCAGCTACGTATATGAAATGGATTCCATCTCGCTATACGGTCACGGCTGTCTAGATACATGAGGGTTTATCTACAAGCCAACAGTCTCTTAAGGTCATGAACAAGCCTAGTGTCTCAATCACAAGCAAGTAAGTAAAAGTTACAAGATGTATGATCATTAAATATACAATAGTAAGGCGTCCCAAACATTACATATTTAGCTGATCATGAAGCTAGTCGTTACAAAATGTCAGGACTAGCAAGAGTTTAGTCATACATGATCAACCCTAGGATCTGTTAATCATGTTACAGCCCGTAGGCAGACAATAACTAAAGTACAATCGAGCTAAACCGGTGCTCGTCGGCTAAATGCCTCAAAAGAATATTTTTGCAATAAAGTGGGAGATCAAAAATAAACCCACTCGTTGCCAGGGTTCCGTCTAGTGGCCACCATCTGGCTGGAAGGTCGGTAGATCCTCTGGAGCTGCTCCGAAATCTGGCCATACAAAACCAGCTGGGTCAGATCCCAAAAAGAGCAAGTGCCACAAAGGAAGCTTCACTTAGGAACTAAAACCAGCAATCAGCACAAGAGTATAAATAAAAGTAAGAACTGGAAATAAAAAAAACACATCAGGATGATATACGACGAGATAACCATGGAACTATTCAGATTACCAGGTTACAACCCGTAAACCAAACAAGGACCGGGGTTGTAACCCTTCGTCTGAACAGAACTTGGAATTCTCACCATTTATCGGTAAAATAAATACAGGCATACTTGTCAGGAGTGCGCCACGGCGGGCCACTATCATGTCATGTCAGGTAGCCGTCGCAACAGCTTCTCAAGATATATCATGTCAGGTGTACTTGTCAGGAGTGTGCCACGGCGGGCCACTATCATGTCATGTCAGGTTTTCTTGTCAAGAGTGCACCACTACGGGTCACTATCAGGTCATGTCAGGTATCATTTTCAAACATATTAAACAAATCCATGATTATCAAGTTCATGACAAAGGCGTAAGGATATAAAATGGACGTAAAATATCTAATAAAATATCAATATTCAGGACTATAGAAGAGCCATGCGGCTAAGGCATATGCGGCCAGGAATGATCACATGCGGCTGGAAGAGAACAGCCCATGCGGCTGAATGGATATGGGTTCATGCGGCCCGAAATCCGAGTTCATGCGGCTCGGAAAGGTCGGTCTCAAGGCAGTACGGGCGTGCGACGCATGCGGCTGCAGGAACTTATGGAGGGGTCTCATGCGGCTAAAGGGAATCAGGGTCTATACGGGTCGGGATCAGTCAGTCATGCGGCTGAGAGGACTCGGGTCCTCATGCGGCAGCGGAAGACTGCGGTCTATGCGGCTCGCGAGTATTGGAGTTCATGCGGCTCGGATGGGCGAAGTCCCATGCGGCATCGGGGAGCAATGCCTATGCGGCTGGGAGCAAAGGTGCATATGCGGTTCGGGAAGAAGGGCCCCATGCGATTAAAAGTACAAGAGCCTCATACGGTCGAACTAAATACTTGTCGCATGAACTTGTCATGCGGTCAAGTCCAGTTGATAGTACATACGGTTTCGAAGCTGACTTGCCGCATGAATATTCATGCGGTCAAGTGCTATCATGCGGCTCGGAACTGTGCTTCTTCTCCAAATTTCCGAGAAGAAGTACACCATAAGCCATGGCTTCCAAGCTGCATAACTCTATCATCCGGAGCCCAAATCCAAACTTCCATAGGTCAAAATAGGGTAGAACAAAATTCTCTACAACATGGAACCACCAAAACATAGAAATAACAAGATTAAGTAGATCAAAACCCAAGAAATCCAAAAATAAAATAAACATAGATCTACAAGAATCTAGCCATGAAAAGTGAAAATGTCAAGTACTAAAGTGCTTTAGAATGTAGTAAGGAAGAGAATGAAGTAATAAAATTGGAGTTCCTCCATGAAGCAAGTTGCACTTGTCTAGACCTCTCTCTAGTAGGTAAGAAGTAATGAGGAAGAAGAAGATGAGATTAATGAAGAGAGAGAAAAGAATGGGCTAATAAATACAAATGGTGGTGGTAGGTAGGGGGTTCATCCAAGGGTTCATCATGAACCCAAGCAAAACCAAGCCAGGCCGAACCAACCAACCCGAACCAGGAATAGACCAAGCCAAGAAGGAAATGCCAAGCCAGGAAATCATACAATAAAATACGTACACGTATTCCAAGAATACGTGATACGAACCACAGGCATTACAATTCTACCCACCTTAAAATAATTCCGTCCTCGGAATTTAATCAAGAGGCTAGAGGAGCAATGACAAGCTACATTAATCACATGCAAGCTATAACTAGGCAGACAATCACTCATTCAAGCAAGGAATCGAAGGCATGAGGCATAAGAAAGACATTATACCTCACGAGTCAAATAAGTCGGGATATCGCGATCGGATATCATCCTCACGCTCCCACGTTGACTCCCCCAAAGAGTGATAACCCCAAGCAATTCGGACTAACTTGATAGTCTTGTTCTTGAGGATCTTCTCTCTCCGGTCCAATATAGACACGGGCCACTCCTCATACGAAAGGTTGGTACCAACAACCAATTCCGAATAATCTAGGATGTGGCTCGGGTCCGGGATATACCGTCGTAATTGGGATATATGGAACACGTCATGTACCTCGCTTAGCGACGGCGGAAGAGCGAGACGATAGGATACATCTCCTACTCGCTCCAGAATGTCGAACGGTCCTATATACCTAGGACTAAGCTTTCCCCGTACGCCGAAATGAATGATGCCACGGTTAGGCGAAATCCTCAGGAATACATGGTCACCGACCGAAAATTCGAGAGGGCGCCGATAAGAATCGGCCCAATGGCGCTGGCGATCTTGGGCAACTCGAAGATGATCTCTGACCCTTCTGACCACTTCAACTGTCTGAGTGATCATTTCTGGACCAAGTATCTGTCTCTCTCCAACATCATCCCAGGCTAGCGGGGATCTGCACTTCCTACCATATAGTGCCTCGAACGGTGCCATCTGGATACTGGCCTGGAAACTGTTGTTGTACGAGAATTCTACCAGGTGTAAGTGATCTTCCCATGAACCACCGAAGTCAAGTGTGCAAGACCGCAACATGTCTTCAAGAGTCTGGATCGTACGCTCCGACTGACCATCTGTCTGTGGATGATACGCTGAACTGAACTGGAGACGAGTTCCCAAACTCTCCTGCAGGCTACGCCAAAAGTGCGTCGTAAATCTTGAATCTCGGTCCGAGGTGATACTGACTGGCACTCCGTACAATCTGACAATCTGTCAGAGATATATCTCTGCTAACTGAGCCGTCGACTGACCAACTCTGAATGGAAAAAAGTGAGCCACCTTCGTGAGCCGATCAACTATAACCCAGATAGCATCTCTACCAGCTGGGGACCTAGGCAATCTGGTCACAAAATCCATGGTCACATGCTCCCACTTCCATTCTGGAATCGGCAAAGGCTGAAGAAGTCCAGCCGGTCTCTGATGTTCAGCCTTGACTTGTTGGCAAACCAAACACCGAGAGACAAACCGAGCTATCTCCCGCTTCATGCCATTGCACCAGAAATACTGCCGGATATCACGGTACATCTTCGTACTGCCAGGATGGATGGAATACTGAGAACTGTGTGCCTCTGATATAATCTCCTGCCTGATATCTCCACTGGGTACACAAAGACGCTTCCCATGTCGAAGTGTACCATCCTCATGAATGCAAAACTATGGTCTTCGTCCTGCCTCACACTCTGCTCTGAGTCACTGAAGCTTGGAATCTGCCGACTGCGCCATCCGGATCCTCTCGACTATAGTGGATTGTACTTGCATGCTGGCCATCAATGCCACACTGGAAGGGAGAACAACTTCTATACCCATCTTCTGAAGATCTGCTAACAGCTCTGGTTGCGCTGTTAGGAAATAAACTCCGGCTCTCCTGCTCAAAGCATCTGCAACAACATTGGCCTTCCCGGGATGATACTGCAAGTTGACATCATAATCCACAAGAAGCTCCAGCCATCTCCTCTGACGCATGTTAAGATCCTTCTGAGTGAAAACATACTTCAGACTCTTGTGGTCGGTGAAAATCTCCACCATGTCTCCATACAAATAGTGCCTCCACAACTTAAGTGCAAACACTACTGCTGCCAGCTCCAAGTCATGGGTTGGGTAATTTCTCTCATGATCACGAAGTTGTCGTGACGCATAAGCTATTACCTTCCCATGCTGCATCAGAACACATCCTAAACCCCTGCCCGAAGCATCACAATACACTGAGAATCCTCCGGTCCCATCTGGAAGCGTGAGAATAGGAGCTGTTATCAGGCCTCGCTTCAACTGCTCAAAAGAACTCTGGCACTCTACCGTCCAAGCAAACTGTGCATCCTTGCGGGTCAACTGCGTCAATGGCGCTAAAATTCGAGCAAAATCCGAAACAAACCACCGGTAGTAGCCGGCCAATCCAAGAAAACTACGAACCTCTGTAACTGTGCTGGGCACCGGCCACGACTCAATAGCCACAATCTTCTGGGGATCGACTTCTACTCCTCCTCTGGTGATGATATGACCCAAGTACGAAATGCGATCAAGCCAGAACTCGCATTTACTGAACTTGGCATATAACTAGTGCTCCCTGAGAATCTGAAGAACCACACGGAGATGCTGCTCATGCTCGGCTTCACTCTTGCTGTAGACCAGGATGTCATCCAAGAACACAATCATAAACTGATCCAAGTAAGGCATGAAAATGCGATTCATGAGATCCATGAATACGGCTGGCGCATTGGTTGCTCCAAAAGGCATAACAAGGAACTCCCAATGCCCATATCTCGATCTAAAAGCTGTCTTCGGGATGTCCTGCTCTCTGACTCTGATCTGATGATAACCTGAGCGCAAATCAATCTTCGAGAATACTGAAGCCCCCTTGAGTTGATCAAACAAGTCATCTATCCTCGAAAGAGGGTATCTGTTCTTGATTGTCACCGAATTCAAGGTACGATAATCAACACATAGCCTGGACGTACCATCCTTCTTTTTCACAAGAAGCATCGGGGCTCCCCAAGGCGATCCACTAGCACGAATGAATGCCTTGGTTCTGAGTTCTTCAATCATCTTGTACAATATCTCCAACTCTGACGGCGCCATCCTGTAGACTCTCTCTGACACTGGGGCTGTCCCGGGAATCAAGTCTATAGTGAACTCGATCTCCCGCTCCAGGGGCATACCTGAAAGCTCTTCTGGAAAAACATCTGGGAACTCATCCACTATCCTGGGCAACTGCACTGCTGTTACTGCCATCCGCAATATCGGAGGAGAAGGCTCAACTTCACCTTGGGAAAAGGAAAACTTTGGCTCCCCTGGAATGCTAAAAACAACCCTGCCAATGTGGCAGTCTATTCTAGCATACTGGTTCCTCAACCAATCCATCCCTAAGACTACATCATAATCGGCCATCGGGAATTCTATCAATCTAGCGGGGAACTCTCTACCGCTAACTACGATCCGACACGAGGAAAATACTCTATCTACTCCCACAAGTCCGTTACCAGTAAGTATATTGAGCCTTACTGATAATGACTCGGGCTCCAATCCTACCCGTGTCGCGAATCGTGCAGACATAAAAGAATGCGATGCACCAGAATCAAATAAAGCTGAAGCTGGAAATGAGTTGACGAGAATAGTACCTGCCACTACCTCTCCTGGTGCCAATCCTTCCTCTGCGGTCATCACCATAGCCTGACCGCGCCCTCGGGGTGCTGGTCCCCTCTGCTGGAATCCTCGCTGTCTGCTCTGACTCAAGGCTTGGGCTTGTGCATGCTGCTGGGGGTTCTGCTGCTGGAACATCTGGGACTGAGGCGGCAAGGGCCTCGGCAATGGATACTGCTGCTGCTGCTGGACTGGAACTGGGGCTGGTCCCCTCACCGAAGAGCTAGAAAGGTTGGATGATGATGAGCCACCCCTATTCGGGCAAGATCCAATCCTATGGTCTGCTGCTCCACAAGCCAGGCACAATCCCTGCGTCCTGCGACATTCTGCCACTACATGGCCTGGCTTCCCACAATGAGAACAACCCACTGCGGAAGACTGCTTCTGCTTCTGCTGCTGCTGAGGGTACGTCGGGGTGGAATGTTGAACCGACGTCACTGAGGCCGCCCGCCTCGGAGTTCCAATAGTCAAAGCCCTGGCCGCCGGGGCTGGTGCTGAAGACTGATTCATCTGGCCGTGAGATCTCTTCCGACCTCCGGTCCTATCCACAATCCTCTGGAAGGTATACTCATGCCTCCGGGCTGCTCTCAAGACTGCATCAAAAGTCTGATGCTCAAACTGTTCAACTGCCAATAGAATCTCCAGGTGAAGCCCTTACTGGAATTGCTGGGCTCTATCATACTCGGTTGCCACCAAGGTAGGAGCAAACCGACTGAGTCTGGAAAACTCGGCCGCATATCCGTCGACCGTCCTGCCTCCTTGGTTTAGATTAGTGATCCGGGTCTGTAGATCATACCGAGCCACGGCATCGAAATACTTGGTCTGGAATCTCTCTTTGAACACCGCCCAAGCAATAGGTGCTGCTAATCCAACGGCCTGAGCTGTCCACCAGCTGCGGGCAAGATCTAACAACTGCAGGCGCACAACTGCCACCTTCTCGTTCTCTGGAGTCCTGGCTGCTTCTAGAACCACCTCTGTGTCCTGAAGCCATTCATCTGCCGCAATAGCATCTTTACTACCGTCGAAGAATGGAGGGTTCAGACGCTTGAAGCTGTTGGCCGCGCTGTTACCCTGATGACCTCCTCTGGTCAAAGCATCCGTCACTGCCTGTTGCAAGGCATCTCCACGACGATCTTGAGAAGCTATCAAGGTCCTGACGAGTCCTACTAATGTGCCATCATCAGGTTCGACAGGCTGAACTGGCTGGACTGGTGGCTCTCCGCCAGAAGGCACGACTCTGGAGGCTACTCCGGAATGCTGGGCTTGATCTCCGGGTTGCTGCTGGTTCGCAGGAGGTGCTCCACCTTGCTGGTCGGTAGGACCACGAACAATGCCGCTGAAGAAGATGACATAGGAAACAATAAGGAAGGACCAGGACAGATCAACGATACAAGAACATGATCAAGACAAGAATCCAGGGATTCAGAAGATACGAGCAGAGATCAAGGACGAATACTGATTGAGACATCTATTCGGTAACCCCTCACATATCTTGATTTACAAGACCTGCATGGGCCACCACTTAAACCATGTCACGCCCCAGAACCAGAATACTGGAGAGCGGGGGCAGACATAGCCAGCTACGTATATGAAATGGATTCCATCTCGCTATACGGTCACGGCTGTCTAGATACATGAGGGTTTATCTACAAGCCAACAGTCTCTTAAGGTCATGAACAAGCCTAGTGTCTCAATCACAAGCAAGTAAGTAAAAGTTACAAGATGTATGATCATTAAATATACAATAGTAAGGCGTCCCAAACATTATATATTTAGCTGATCATGAAGCTAGTCGTTACAAAATGTTAGGACTAGCAAGTGTTTAGTCATACATGATCAACCCTAGGATCTGTTAATCATGTTACAGCCCGTAGGCAGACAATAAATAAAGTACAATCGAGCTAAACAGGTGCTCGTCGGCTAAACGCCTCAAAAGAATATTTTTACAATAAAGTGGGAGATCAAAAATAAACCCACTCGTTGCCAGGGTTCCGTCTAGTGGCCACCATCTGGCTGGAAGGTCCGTAGATCCTCTGGAGCTGCTCCAAAATCTGGCCATACAAAACCAACTGGGTCAGATCCCAGAAAGAGCAAGTGCCACAAAGGAAGCTTCACTTAGGAACTAAAACCAGCAATCAGCACAAGAGTATAAATAAAAGTAAGAACTGGAAATAAAAAAAACACATCAGGATGATATACGACGAGATAACCATGGAACTATTCAGATTACCAGGTTACAACCCGTAAACCAAACAAGGACCGGGGTTGTAACCCTTCGTCTGAACAGAACTTGGAATTCTCACCATTTATCGGTAAAATAAATACAGGCATTCTGGTCATGCAGTAATCTGGAACAGGATCAGGGCAAGACTAGACTGGTTAGACTCCATTCAATCATTTCACGGCCAAGCAAGAACTACGGCTTGATACTTTAACTAACTAGGGTTGTCACAAGCCTAATTACTAACAAGATACAGTGAGATTATTCCACAGCCACAAGCCCTGCAGACCATCCAGGTTACCCAGGTCGAAAGATTAGGATTGAATTCAGGTGGGTACACCGTCCAGGAAACGTATGTACCCTTAAGTAGCTTGAAGGGTGCAACACATGACAGTGTGCTGGAAATATGCCTTACTCGACGGCAGGCTACAGATCCCAGGCGCGCCCAGGTAACGGGATTGCCTGTAGCTGGGAAATCTCTTCATGACTAATGTGTTAATCTAGTTATTAACCTTAGTCCATTTCATTAGGTACTCCTGACCGTGGTACTCAGGAGCTCCCTCCCTAGACATGATGCAAGACATGACTGGTTTATTTGTACAAGCACAATCGCCCACGGTGTCCATGTAATTTATACAGGTCATGTCATGTCAGGTAGCCATCGCAACAGCTTCTCAAGATATATCATGTCAGGTGTACTTGTCAGGAGTGCGCCACGGCGGGCCACTATCATGTCATGTCAGGTTTTTTTGTCAAGAGTGCACCACTACGGGTCACTATCAGGTCATGTCAGGTATCATTTCCAAACATATTAAACAAATCCATGATTATCAAGTTCATGACAAAAGGCGTAAGGATATAAAATGGACGTAAAATATCTAATAAAATATCAATATTCAGGGCTATAGAAGAGCCATACGGCTAAGGCATATGCGGCCAGGAATGATCACATGCGGCTGGAAGAAAACAGCCCATGCGGCTGAATGGATATGGGTTCATGCGGCCCGAAATCCGAGTTCATGCGGCTCGGAAAGGTCGGTCTCAAGGCAGTACGGGCGTGCGACGCATGCGGCTGCAGGAACTTATGGAGGGGTCTCATGCGGCTGAAGGGAATCAGGGTCTATGCGGGTCGGGATCAGTCAGTCATGCGGCTGAGAGGACTCGGGTCCTCATGCGACAGCGAGAGACTGCGGTCTATGCGGCTCGCGAGTATTGGAGTTCATGCGGCTCGGATGGGCGAAGTCCCATGCGGCAGCGGGGAGCAATGCCTATGCGGCTGGGAGCAAAGGTGCATATACAGTTCGGGAAGAAGGGCCCCATACGGCTAAAAGTACAAGAGCCTCATGCGGCCGAACTAAATACTTGCCGTATGAACTTGTCATGCGGTCAAGTCCAGTTGATAGTACATGCGGTTTCGAAGCTGACTTGCCGCATGAATATTCATGCGGTCAAGTGCTATCATGCGGCTCGGAACTGTGCTTCTTCTCCAAATTTTCGAGAAGAAGTACACCATAAGCCATGGCTTCCAAGCTGCATAACTCTATCATCCGGAGCCCAAATCCGAACTTCCATAGGTCAAAATAGGGTAGAACAAAATTTTCTACAACATGGAACCACCAAAACATAGAAATAACAAGATTAAGTAGATCAAAACCCAAAAAATCCAAAAATAAAATAAACATAGATCTACAAGAATCTAGCCATGAAAAGTGAAAATGCCAAGTACTAAAGTGCTTTAGAATGTAGTAAGGAAGAGAATGAAGTAATAAAATTGGAGTTCCTCCATGAAGCAAGTTGCACTTGCCTAGACCTCTCTCTGGTAGGTAAGAAGTAATGAGGAAGAAGAAGATGAGATTAATGAAGAGAGAGAAAAGAATGGGCTAATAAATACAAATGGTGGTGGTAGGTAGGGGGTTCATCCAAGGGTTCCTCATAAACCCAAGCAAAACCAAGCCAGGCCGAACCAACCAACCCGAACCAGGAATAGACCAAGCCAAGAAGGAAATGCCAAGCCAGGAAATCATGCAATAAAATACGTACACGTATTCCAAGAATACGTGATACGAACCACATGCATTACAGAACCTCAAACTGTGCTTTTAACTCCCGAACAGCTTGAATAGCTTCATTAGTGTAACGCCCCAGTCCTAAAATACGTAGGACTAGGAACGTAGACATGCCAGCTGTATACATACGAGGTACTCTCCAATATATGGAACCCTCGTATGAATACATAAGCTGTAAAATACAGTAGAACCATACTAATCTCATCCACACAAATTAAATGAATAAAAAATATCATAAAATGATAATGAATTATCTTGATACAATATGTTGGGCGAAGACAAATCTACAACCAACAAGTAAAAGAAAAATACATGAGAGAATAAATGATTTTTGGCGAGCGAAGCGAAGACGATCCAAGCACAATCATCCTCGAAGAAATGGAGATAGTCACGGCTAGAGCTAGAGCACCTGCGAAAGACAATAGCACACACCTGGCGAGATAACCAGGTCCTCAGAGGGACGTAACAAGACACATAATATCATGCCATATGAACTGAATAAATATTGCTCAAATAAATAAGTCAATTAAATTTATAACATGGTCCAATACACACCTATTGAACGAGCGTACCATCCCCCCAACCAAACAAGGACAGGAGATGGTAAACTAATTCACGGTGACGTAACTTTCCATGCTATGAATCCAATATGGTATCCGGACCCCAACAAGGTTAAATACCTTCTCATCGAAGTAGTAAGTCACACTTACAACCAAACAAGGACAAGATGTGACGAACTAATATGCGACAAGTAATTATTCCAAGCCACGGTCAGATACAAGTACCGAAACCAAAAGTACTCGTACCTAACGGATAAGGTAGCCTAACCGATCTAAGTGAAATATAGTTAAGAACAATACTTCCTACGCATGGGCCCTGGCTAAATAGGATCGGCATGGTCCCCCCTTGGGGCACCAGAGGCCCCATCAGTAAGAGCATGACGTTCCGCAGAATTGTCAGTGGCCGTGAGTAATCATGGGTCATCAACCCCGTATCTCCAGCGGAGAGTCCAAGTCACAAAGGAAAGTGTATCGAAGCCCATACGCTAAGAAATTTTCCTCCCCGCCCAATGCCTACTGTGTTGTATCCACAACACAAAACCACTATAACCGCTAAGTCAAACTAGCATGCAATCTCTATTAGCGGTTATTCCTATCACACGGCTTGTACGTACTGGTGGCCAGCCAATCACGCACGTCCGTATTCTATATGCGACACACAACTTCGTGATACAACATGACAAGGCCAATGAATGCAACACACAAGGTGGTCCCTTAAATCTAGGTTTAATGTGTAAGAAAAATAATACATAGCAGAAAATATAACTGAACAGTAAGTTCTAACAGGTTATGCCATGTATCACAGTTTATTTTGCATAAAGAAAATAAATAATGCATAAAATATGAGCTAAAATAAGTAAACAGCATATGACAAGGTGTCTTGCCTGGTAGGACGCATAGTGTGCTGCGATGATCAAGGTGGCACAAACTGCAACTTCGGTGTAACAACTATGCAATGCGACCTCTGATGGCGGCACGAACGGTTCTATCAGGTCCAGGACGGTCAAATTGGCCAGGGACGATAGGAGGATGTATAGATTGGCGAAGGAATTTGGAACAATGAGGATACCCATAGGCGGAAAGGTAATCAAATGAAATTTGGAAAAAAAATATATACTCATATTATAATAAAAATATTTTATGATATTGAGAACTAAAATTTTTAATTACTCAGAATATAAAAATAATTACTTACTAAAAAAAATACTTTTTATTTGTCAAAGTACTTGTAGGTAATTTTTCTAAAAATTTGATCGTAGGGCTAAAAATATAAATTTTGATAGAAAATATTTTAGAATAATACTAAAAATTTCTAAAAATTTATTTTAGGATTTCTTTCAACCAAAAACATTTTGGAGATTATTTATCATAAATATTTTATTTGATACTAGCAAGAGTCAAATAATAAAACTTTTATTAATAAACAATCTTAATGACATAACACAATTCATAAGATATAACAAATAACAATAATAATAATAATGAATAGTAATAAGGATAATGACACGGTATACATACTTATAAATAAAGAACCCATTAATAATAATAATAAATATAATATGGGAAAAAGAACCCAACGACACATAAAAGGAAAAGAAACCACAAAAAATTCCTTTTCCTTTCTCTCTTTTATACTAATAAAATAATAAAACATAACAATAATAATTTTAGTAAAATAATGATAATACATAAACTCATAATAAAACAAAATACCACTGTTTGTCGAGAACAGTGATTTCTCTTTAAAGAAGTACAAGAAAAAGATGAGGAAAGGGAAAGAGAAGGAGAGAGAGGATAAAGGAGGAAGAAAGAAAGAAGGAAGGAAAGAAGGAGTGGGAGTTGGAGAGGGGTTTGGGTCGGTGCCGGTCGGCGCGGCGAGGGGTTTATCGGCGGCAAAGAGCTCCGGAAGAGGGCGATGCCTCGCGCGTGGAGGAGGTGGAGGACTGGAGGGGTGGAGAGGCTCAGAAGGATTTGAGCAGAAGAGAACTTGGTGGCCTCGCCATTGGCGGGGAGGACCGACGTCGAGCCGTCAGCGCGGGCTCAGCTCGGCGGCGCCAGCAGACGAAAGGGTTTGGGAGTGGCGGTGCGCGCTCAAGCGCCCAAGCATAATAGTTTTAGAACACAGTGGTGGTGGCCGTGTGTCCCGGCGGAGGAGGCAGACCTTACCGGCGGAGAGGACGGCTGCTCTGGCCAGCGGAGTTTGGTATGTGGTGGTCCCTCAGTTTATTTTATTTTATTTATTTGGAGATGTTGGGGGGCTGTGGTCACGGAGGCGTTGGCCGGAGTTTGGGGGTCGGTCTGGTGGTGTGGGTGATGGCGGCGGGTTTGGCGCTGGTGGTGGCAGGTCGATGGGACAGCGGGTGCTGTGGCGGCAGGGACGCTGGGATGGTGAAGGTGGCAGGGTTTGGTTGCCAGATAGGGTGCTGGGATCGGGTCAGGTACTCGATGTGCGACAATGGCCTGGGAGGTGGCGGCAGGTTGCCGGGTTTGGCCACGACAATTGCCGATTTGTCGGGGTGGTATTGCTGGCAGTCATGAGGCGACACGGGTGGTGTTTGTTTTGGTCGGGAGTCGGGATTGATGACGAGGGTCGCAATGTTGTAGGGAAGACGTGAAGCGACAGTGGCTCGCCGGAGTTAGGTTTAGGATTTGATTTATCGTGTCGGAATTATCGATACAAGGAAATGAATGTACTTGTAAAGGGTGGAATAAGAATTGGACGGGAAACACGGACACGATGCAGGCACATTTATGGTGGAATTTGTAGAGAAATATTATGGAGAAAATATTGGAGGAGTACCTGCCTATTTATAGGATGTGGGAATTCCCAATTGGATAGGATTAGGAAAAGATTTAAAACCCAAATTAGATAATTCAATCTATTTAATTCAAATCCAAATCCAAATACAAATCCTATTTAAATTATATCCCTTTAGTTTAAAATCAAATCAAATAAATCAAATTTCAATTATAAATATTAATTTAATCTATTTAAATAAATCCAAAAATCAAATCAAGATTCAAATGGCCACAATAACTTCCAAATATATTTTTTAAAATACCAATAATAATAATTTAGAAAATAATAAATATTTTTAAATATCTTTTTGAATAATAAAATATTAATATTAATAAATCTCAAAAATTACATTTTTATTTAAAATAAACTAGTAAAAAATTTCAAAAATATATACGTATGCACAAGAATATTATCAATAATTGTTATAAACGAAAGGCTTTGTACCATTAAAATAAATAAAATAATAAGCTTAAAAGTTTGGTACGATAGCTAAAATAATTATTATATAAATTATTTTGAAACTATAAAATTAGAAAAAATATTTTTTTCTAAAATATGTACGCTCGCACATATTCGTACTCGTCGAGCAAATTCGAAAAATAAAATTTCGCGCACGACGTACAATACGACTACGCGACGTACAATACGAAATTTTAAATCAGTACCAAATTTAGTAGAAAAAATATATAGTAGAAATTTAGGGGTTTTACATCCTACCCAACTTAAAAGAATTTCGTCCTCGAAATTAAGAATTAGTAGGGGGTGAGAAGGTACAAGGGGTATGACAAGTCTTCGGGCGAGGCAAAGAAATAACGCCTTAACATAAACAAGCATTTAGTAGGTCACGATGGTAGGTTTAGGATCAAGGGAAAACGAATAGTTTTAGGATGAGGATATAGCCACGGGTTAGTAATGGCTAATTACAGTGGTCATAAGTGATCGGGCAACTAAAGGGGATACTCGGCACGAGGGATTTCGTCCTTCTAAAATAGGAGGAAGACGAAAGCGATAAAGGGTTCCAAAGGTGAATTTATCGAATACGATTACGTGGTTCAAAGGTGACCAAAAAATTTCAAAAAGAATTTTCAAGGCAGTCGTGGATGGGACACTAAAGGCCAAGTTTAATTATGTTCCATCCACGTAGAACGATAGACAAAAGTGAACTAAAGTGCACTCGGTTGATCAGACCATCCTGTACCGGTTCTGATTAGACAATATGTTAGTGGAAGCGACCCAATTAACGTATGTCTTGGACAAGCTCGATAAGGAATAAGCTTGAAAAAAACTAGGCTACATTAGCATCATTAGTCAAAATGGTAAATACATAGGCACGAGAGATTAAGATTTAAAGGAAGGCAGAATGATTCTAAGTCATACAGTCGTCCTATAGTCTTCTTGTCCAAGTCCTTGGTTGTCTAAATGGGTTAGGGTCCTCTAAATTCTAGAATCTAAGTAAACTTGCTAATATAGGTCATAAGGACATAGGGATTGCTAGGTCACAAGGCATTCTACCCAACTTAAAAGAATTAAACTAAGGGTGTTTGGGACATCTAACTTGTAGGGTCAATCTCTAGCAAGCACGAAGGGAAGATAAGGATAATGATAGGAGGAATCAAGCAAGATGCAGTCGATGAGTCAAACGGTAGATAAAATTTAGGAAAGAGGTCAAGTATGTGGATGAGATCCTAGACTTCTAATCCTATTCGCAGGCTTGCTTGGTACGGTAAAGTAACCAAACAATTTATCTCGACCTGCATGGGCAACCACAAAAACATGTAACGCCCCAGTCCCAAAATACGTATGACTAGGAACGTAGACATGCCAGCTGTATACATACGAAGTACTCTCCAATATATGGAACCCTCGTATGAATACATAAGCTGTAAAATGCAGTAGAACCATACTAATCTCATCCACACAAAATAAATGAATAAAAGATATCATAAAATGATAATGAATTGTCTTGATACAATATGTTGGGCGGAGACAAATCCACTACCAACAAGTAAAGGAAAAATACATGAGAGAATAAATAAATTTTGGCGAGCGAAGCGAAGACGATCCAAGTGCAATCATCCTCGAAGAAATGGAGATGGTCACGGCTGGAGCTAGAGCACCTGCGAAAGACAATAGCACACACCTGGCGAGATAACTAGGTCCTCAGAGGGACGTAACAAGACACATAATGTCATGCCATATAAACTGAATAAATATTGCTCAAATAAATAAGTCAATTGAATTTATAACATGGTCCAATACACACCTATTGAACGAGCGTACCATCCCTCCAACCAAACAAGGACAAGAGATGGTAAACTAATTCACGGTGACGGATCTTTCCATGCTATGAATCCAATATGGTATCCGGACCCCAACAAGGTTAAATACCTTCTCATCGAAGTAGTAAGTCACACCTACAACCAAACAAGGACAAGATGTGACAAACTAATCCGCAACAAGTAATTGTTCCAAGCCATGGTCAGATACAAGTACCCAAACCAAAAGTATTCGTACCTAACGGATAAGGTAGCCTAACCGATCTAAGTGAAATGTAGTTAAGAATAATCCTTCCTACGCATGGGCCCTGGCTAAATAGGATCGGCATGGTCCTCCCTTGGGGCACCAGAGGCCCCATCAGTAAGAGCATGACGTTCCACAGAATCGTCAGTGGCCGTCAGTAATCATTGGTCATCAATCCCGTATCTCCAGCGGAGAGTCCGGGTCACAAGGGAAAGTGCATCGAAGCCCATACGCTAAGAAATTGTCCTCCCCGCCCAATGCCTACTGTGTTGTATTCACAACACAAAACCACTATAACCGCTAAGTCAAACAAGCATGCAATCTCTACTAGCGGTTATTCCTATCGCACGGCTTGTACGTACTGGTGGCCAGCCAATCACGTACGTCCGTGTTCTATATCCGACATACAACTTCGTGATACAACATGTCAAGGCCAATGAATGCAACACACAAGGTGGTCCCTTAAATCTAGGTTTAATGTGTAAGAAAAATAATACATAGCTGGAAATATAACTGAACAGTAAGTTCTAACAGGTTATGCCAGGTATCACAGTTTATTTTGCATAAAGAAAATAAATAATGCATGAAATATGAGCTAAAATAAGTAAATAGCAAATGGCAAGGTGTCTTGCCTGGTAGGACGCCTAGTGTGTTGCGATGATCAAGGTGGCACGAACTGCAACTTCGGTGTAACAACTATGCAATGCGACCTCTGATGGCGGCATGAACGGTTCCATCAGGTTCAGGACGGTCAAATTGGCCAGGGACGATAGGAGGATGTATAGATTGGCGAAGGAATTTGGAATAATGAGGATACCCATAGGCGAAAAGGTAATCAAATAAAATTTGGAAAAAAATATATACTCATATTATAATAAAAATATTTTATGATATTGAGAACTAACATTTTTAATTACTCAGAATATTTTTAGATAATTACTTACTAAAAAAAACACTTTTTATTCGTTAAAGTACTTGTAGGTAATTTTTCTAAAAATTTGATCGTAGGGCTAAAAATAAAAATTTTGATAGAAAATATTTTAGAATAATACTAAAAATTTCTAAAAATTTATTTTAGGATTTCTTTCAACCAAAAACATTTTGGAGATTATTTATCATAAATATTTTATTTGATACTAGCAAGAGTCAAATAAAAAAACTTTTATTAATAAACAATCTTAATGACATAACACAATTCATAAGATATAAGAAATAACAATAATAATAATGAATAGTAATAAGGATAATGATACTGTATACATACTTATAAATAAAGTACCCATTAATAATAATAATAATAAATATAATATTGGAAAAAGAACCCAACAACACATAAAAGGAAAAGAAACCACAAAAAATTCCATTTCCTTTCTCTCTTTTATACTAATAAAATAATTAAACATCACAATAATAATTTTAGTAAAATAATGATAATACATAAGCTCATAATAAAACAAAATACCACTGTTTCTCGAGAACAGTGATTTCTCTTTAAAGAAGTACAAGAAAAAGATGAGGAAAGAGAAAGAGAAGGAGAGAGAGGAGAAAGGAGGAAGAAAGAAAGAAGGAAGGAAAGAAGGAGTGGGTGTTGCAGAGGGGTTCAGGTCGGAGCGGGTCAGCGCGGCGAGGGGTTTATCGGCGACGAGGAGTTCCAGAAGAGGGCGATGCCTCGCGCGTGGATGAGGTGGAGGACCGGAGGGGTGGGGAGGCTCAGAAGGATTTGAGCAGAAAAGAACTGGGTGGCCTCGCCATTGGTGGGGAGGACCGACGTCGAGCCGTCAGCGCGGGCTCAGCTCGGCGGCGCCAGCAGACGGAAGGGTTTGGGAGTGGCGGTGTGCGCTCAAGCGCCCAAGCATAATGGTTTCAGAACACAGCGGTGGTGGCCGTGTGTCCCGGCGGAGGAGGTAGACCTTACCGGCGGAACGGACGACTGCTCCGGCCAGCGGAGTTAGGTATGTGGTGGTCCTTCAGTTTATTTTATTTTATTTTATTTATTTAGGGATTTTGGGGGGCTGTGCTCACGGCAGCTTTGGCCAGAGTTTGGGGGTCGGGCTGGTGGTGTGGGTGATGGCGACGGGTTTGGCGCTGGTGGTAGCAGGTCGACGGGGTAGCGGGTGCTGCGGCGGCGGGGATGTTGGGATGGTGAGGGTGGCACGGTTTGGTTGCCAGAGAGGGTGCTGGGATCGGGTCAGGTACTCGATGTGCGGCAATGGCCATGGAGGTGGCAACAGGTTACCCGGGTTTGCTACGGTAATTGCCGATTTGTCAGGGTGGTATTGCTGGCAGTCAGGAGGCAACACGGGTGGTGTTTGTTTTGGTCGGGAGTCGAGGTTGATGACGAGGATCGCAATGGTGTAGGGAAGACGTGAAGCGACAGTGGCTCGCCGGAGTTAGGTTTAGGATTTGATTTATCGTGTCGTAGTTGTCGACACGGGGAAATGAATGTACTTGTAAAGGGTGGAATAAGAATTGGACGGGGAACACGGACACGGTTCACGCACGTTTGTGGTGGAATTTATGGAGGAATATTATGGAGAAAATATTGGAGGAGTACATGTCTATTTATAGGATGTGGAAATTCCCAATTGGATAGGATTAGGAAAAGATTTAAAACCCAAATTAGATAATTCAATCTATTTAATTCAAATCCAAATCTAAATACAAATCCTATTTAAATTATATCCCTTTAGTTTAAAATCAAATCAAATAAATCAAATTTCAATTATAGATATTAATTTAATATATTTAAATAAATTCAAAAATCAAATCAAGATTCAAATGGCCACAATAACTTCCAAATATATTTTTCAAAATACCAATAATAATAATTTCAAAAATAATAAATATTTTTAAATATCTTTTTGAATAATAAAATATTAATATTAATAAATCTCGAAAATTATATTTTTATTTAAAATAGACTAGTAAAATATTTAGAAAATATATACGTATGCACAAGAATATTATCCATAATTGTTATAAATGAAAGGCTTTGTACCATTAAAATAAATAAAATAATGAGCTTGAAAGTTTGGTACGATAGCTAAAATAATTATTATATAAATTATTTTGAAACTATAAAATTAGAAAAAATATTTTTTTCTAAAATATGTTACCTCGCACATATTCGCACTCGTCGAGCAAATTCGAAAAATAAAATTTTGCGCACGACATACAATACGACTACGCGACATACAATACAAAATTTTAAATCAGTATCAAATTTAGTAAAAAAATATATAGTAGAAATTTAGGGGTTTTACAATTAGTTTGAGGGAGTATGTTTGATTGAATAGTAGTTGGATGTATCGTAACCCCCACCGAGGTGATACATCTTCTGGAATAAGAGGATCCGAAGATGCGGAGTTTTGGTTGATAGCAGGCTCTTGACTCAGATTATTCAAAGGTATGTCAACTCCTTGACTATCTTGAGTTTGCGCTGCTACCTGCACCGGTGTTACCACTGCTGGTTGGACTGTTTGTTGAGTCATCATTATTTGATGCATATTTTATATCATAGCAAGCATATCCTTTAGCGATTGTTCCACTGCCGAAAGATGCTGTTCTATATTAGAAGTAGACATCTCTGGTTCTTCTCCGATAACATAAGATTCAACCACTCTTGAACATAGAGGGATTGGTGTAGAGATATGAATCAATGCTATCAGTTTTCGACTCCAAGTACTGGGTACCTCCAGCTTCTGAATCTGAAGAATGCATAATTAAAGATTGTCGACTTCTTGATCGAGTATGTTGATATACTCCTTCAAAAGAGTCGATAATTCGGTTGAACCGTTGTTGACCTAGAGTCTGGGATGAATTGCATCTTGAACGTCGTCCTCTATTGATATGAGACGCCATATTGACTGATGCATGAGACAACTCATATTCTTGGTCATCATTTTGTTGCTGAGGTACGTTTGTAACTTAATTGGTCGAAAACTGACCGTTTAGTAGCAGAAAAGCAACATTTGATCACTATTTGGTGACATTCACAATGATAATTTTCTTGAGGGAATGTCACAGGAGATTTTCTGTTTTTACGCTTTTGTACAAGTAACTCGCATAAATTAGAAGAATTGGGAGGTAATATCTTCTTTTTTATATTTGGGACAGAGAAATATCCAGTCCCTTGTGTAAAAAGAAGATTACTAGCTTCATTGGCAGAAGAAAGGTGTGCGTTTTTATGCGCTTGGAGTTGTGTGCGTAAATCCTGTATTGATTTTTGTGCACTACGAACGCCATCAGCATTGCGCATAATCCTAAGATTAGGCATTTTGCGTAAAGCAGCATTAGAAAATTATTGGCGTAAAACAGAAGCTTTGCCAAAAAATTTATTCTCCTTGGATAAACCAAAGGAATTGTCTGTCACAGTAACAGAAGACTTGTGTTTATGCTGCACGAGTGTAGGCAAGTTTACTTTAGGTACAAAAGCACCATTGTGAACTTTATCTACCATGTCACCTACAGGAGATTTGTCTTTACGCGTATAGCGCAAAACAGAAGTATCTGCCACGTCACAGACGGGAGATTTGCCTTTATACGTATAGCACAAGACTTGAGCGTCTACCACGTCACAGACGGGAGACTGAATTTTATGCCCTGGGCGCAAAACTGAAGTAGGAACTGCCTCGTCACAGACGGGAGCCCCAACAACAGGAGTGGGAAGAATTCCCTTGCCTTCAGAGACAGTGGAGAGATCAGAGGATGCTTTGGACTTAGTGATCCAAACTCTTCGCACCTTTCGTGATTTTTGAACATTGGAGCAGCGATTAATACTCCCAGTTCGGAGCATTTCTTCGTAAGCAGTCTGGTCGAATTGAACAACTAGAGTCTTCTTTGTCGATCCAATCGACACATCATCATATTGAGTAATTGCCTTCTCGTCAGAGGAGAAAGTCGTCCCCAGCAGAGTCACTATTTTGTTTCACTTAACAAAATGCCTTTAAAAGGCTTTTGAAAGAAAATAAGAAAAAAGTACAAAAGTACAAGTTGATTCTGGAAAGTATTGCTATGGAATTCTGATTTGAGAGCGATCACGATGATGAAGAGAACTGCTTAAAGAAGAACAACCAGAAGAACTAAGTCACCAGAAAGGTATCAACACAATTAGCACTGATGGCACAGTCGAATGCTTTCCTGCTTTGCTTCACTCTGTTCTTGAAATTTTTTTGAAGAGAAACACTCTGGAAAATCACTTTGCTCTGAAAGTCTCTGGGCTCCAAAATCTTGTCTCTTCTGCTTAAAATAATAAGTCTATTTATAGACTAGACTCTCTGTGCGTAAGAAGCAACATAATTGGGTCTCTACGCAAGTAACTGCCACCCACGATTGAAAATCGACCTCTACGCGTGATGACACATGTCCCATATAGAGTTGTGGTCTCTATGCATGGTGACACGTGTCCCACAACTTCAACAATATGGAAAGAGCACGTACACACGTTCCTCGATAAGTGTGGCATAAAAGCCAAGTATGCAGACCACGTTCTCAGATAGCCAGAAAAGATTGAGCGTAAATAACCCAAAACAAACTTCCTACGTAGAGCGGCTAAAAAGTGGCCTTGAGCGTATAGCTAGCTCAAATAAACTCTACGCACACAAAAGTAGCTGAGATAGCCTTGAGCGTAAGAAACTTAAATAACTTTCATGCGTAAAGGAAGCGGTCCCTTGAGCATAAAGTAGCCCATCTGCACACTAAACTACAAGCGTTAGGTTTGGTACAAAAATCTTCTTGGCTTCTGTGCAATATTCTGTCAGAAAATCATTCTGTCAGAGCAGTATCACGCACATTAAATACGGTCTGGACAGCCTGTCTCTCGCGTAAAGTCTGAGGATGGCTCTTGCGTAAAGGAGCTTGCGTAGAGTTTGACTCTGTTTGATCTCATCGTAGAACTTGAATCTGACTCAGTTTGACTTGCGTAGAGTCTTTAAATGGGCTTCACGTAGAGTCTGAAACTGACTTTGTGTAAAGCTCTCAACTTCTTTGACTTGGTTATGAAGTTTTTTTATGCTTCTACAGTTGGTAGAAATAGTTAAGTACCAGAGAGGTATCAGTCATGGGAGATATATGAGTTGGGATTTGAGATGTGAGCAGTTGCTTTTGGCTGCAATTGCATTTGCAGCATACAGAAGGCTTTTGCAATAACTTAGCCTGCAGCAGTAGCAGCTAGCATAGGCCCTGCCTATAGCAGGGTAGTGGCACATAAGGCTGCCCCTGTGTGTGTATAGGCTGTCTTTGAAACTTCGTATTCGTTCTCGATTATTCTTCCTTGCCTTCTTGTACCATTGATTCTCGTCCTTTCTATTCCAGGTGATGAATGATCGTGCTGTCTAGGATTCATTATAAATTCTTAAATTAGTATAATATTGCTTGACTATTGAATGCTTGGATGTTTATAGATATGTGAGATTATTAATGTCATAGCCTAGATATCTGCTTGTAGAATTGTTAGCAACTAGCTAGAAGACCATAAGACTTTAGTGACCGTATATTGAGGAGTAGTGTGACCAAAGGTGGGTAGAAGTCCTCAAGTATTCGAGGTTATAAAATATTTTTGAAAAATTAAATTTAAGGAGATTAAGGTTAAGGTAAACTCTCCTTTTGAATTTTAAGGAATATTTATGAGTTAGAATTTCGAGGACGAAATTATTTTTAAGGTGGGTAGATTTGTAGCTCCCCTTCCCGAATTTTTTTTAAATATTTTATTTATTTAAATGGTGATTTTAGATTATTATAAATAATTATTAGTTTATTATTACGGTAGATGACTTAAGTCTTTGTGGATTGATGGAGCACAAAACAACTAGGAATTTTGGCACGGGAGATGTAGCAGTGTGCCTTGCCTAGTGTATTAGCCATGCCAGGGAAGGCCGAGCCATAAGTGTGTCCTAACTAGGAAAACCAGGCCAAGTTGCGATGTGACCACTATAAATAACTTAATTATTTATTATTAATATTATTGACTTAGGGAACCCGGTTGTACCGAACCTGTCCAGATTGGGCCCAAGTCAAATCCAAGCCTATGTGAAGTGGGACCAAGTATGGCCTTGTAGACATGTTTGGTAAGTGCAAGTATTTTTGTATATATTTTTGGAATTGGCAATTATTTTCTAAGAATATTTGTTATAGGTAGATTATAGGTATTATTATTATTATTAAATAGTGTTTTACAAAATTTGTATGATCTTCTGGAGCCAGATAAGTAGTGTGCATGTTGTATCATCAGAAACGACTTTTGGGCTATTTAATTGTTATAAGGATTTTATTGTCATTAATACTACTTTGTTGTTACTAAATGTTAATGATTTATAATTATTAAATTATTTATTATATAAATGGTATATATATATATGTGTATATATATTATATATGTGAATATATGTGTATGTGTATGTGTATGTATATGTAAGGAATGCCTAACAATGTATATCATAGGATAATTACAAATATATTTTCTTGGATAAACATAATACAATTATTTTATGTACATATGTATTAAATACGTTGTATTGTATATAGTTAGTTATATACAAATTGTTGCATTTATGTGCATTGTATATATATATGTATATAAGTATGTTACCTCATTTAAGTGTTTGTATATATATATATATATATATATATATATATATATATATATATATATTGACTATGACTTGTGATTTATAACCACCTTACTGTACTGTTGTTACATCACAAACTTGTTAGAATTCTAGCAACTTGGTAAAGGGTCTGATTAGAATGTATTTAAATTCATATTAAGACTTGCAAGTCCAACCAGCAATTAGACATGGATGATAAAGTTCTAAGAATCCAATCGAGGCATGACAAACTATACTACACCAACTTCCCAAAAAGTTTGCGGAGAAGCATGTGGAACTTGGACAGGAATATATAGCAAGACGGGTGGAGGTACAATATGGGAGCAACTAAATTCCACAGTCTAAACAGCAGCTGACCCAAACACTCGGCCCAGCACCCAAACCCAGGGCCCAGCCCATCCCAATAGCTCCCTTCCTTCACAGCAACCAGCCCGAGCCCCATCCGCATATACTAATACGTAGCATAGTAGCAGAGCGAGAGAGGTCGAGAGTAAACTCGAAACCCTAAATGCCACCGTCCCTCCAGCCTAGGCGCACCCCCCGTGCGCGCGCGCCGCCTAGGGCCACCGTCAGCCGCCGTACGCAACCGAGCAGACAGCGCGCGTGAAACAGGGCAACGACAGCACATCCAGGTATGACACTTCGTTTACATCCCTCTCGACGTAGGAACCACCGTTTTCAATTTCGTAAAGTCCTACGCCTAGTAGACATGATCGACTAGGAGATCCATGCACTGGTTTTAGGATTTTATTATATTTTGGTCGAATTATTTTCCAAAGGTCGGGAAAAACCATAGAATTCATGTCCTGTTTTGACAACTTTTCTGCTACGTTAGAAGGTAGATTGCCACCAATCTATGGCGAGTTATCAAATTCTATTAGAACATACCTAATGACAACCTATAGGAGATGGAGAACCCATTATTGGTTTAATTTCTAGTTGTGTATCTAGTAAAGGAAACCCTGGGAAAGATCGAGAAAAACCCATAAAAATAGTTTTCAAAAAACTTGAAATTGTCCGATACGACGTGCGTTCCGCCATTCCGGGCGACGTGGTCGCAAATCGAAAGCATCGAAAGCTGCGTATCGGCTTCGTGGTCGTGTGGCTTTGACGAAATTCAAATTGGTCGCGTATGCGCGACAAATTTGATACGTATCCGTCGAAATTCACCGTATCGGCCACTTTGCAAATTTCTCAATTACTTCGTGCACGCTCGTCAGATCAAGATGAAACTTACGCCAACAGGACCGTATCATTTTTCTGGTCATGTAGGCCAAGTTTGGTCCAATTCTGAGACAGTTGATTGGATCGCCGTTTCGCGGGCCCTACTGTCCAATCCAACGGGCGATTTTGTGCACGGCCCGCCGGAATCCAACTTCGGATATACGGTTGGGTTCGTATCAAAAAACTAGATCCGTAAACATATAGTTTAATGACTTTAGAGATTATTGACTCTGGCACACTTTTTGGTGCAAAGCGGGTCCAATGGTGGACACCGTTTTTGTCTGAAATTACCGTTTTGCCCCTGTGTCCAGAATTGGACTTAAGGACAGGCAATCCAAGCTAATTTGACTATTCTGAGAATGTTGGTAACGTTTATTTCAGCTTTCGGAGTCAGTTGTGATGACTTGGACTTTCTGACTTGTGATTGGCGATATATTGTTGGTTCTCCGTACAACCCCCAGGCAAGTATACCTTGCCAACTTGTACAGTATAATTTATATGCATGTTCATCATCTTGCTGCTATTCTTTCCCTTACATTCGTGATTGCTTTATTCCATGTCTAGTACACTCATCATGTTATAGTTTTACTTTACGTGTTCTAGTTGCCTGCACATTCTCGTTCCTTTCTGTTACGATATTTCTATCTGTTATACTGTGTTAGTTTCATACGTACTGCTTGATAGAGTCGTCTAGTCCTACACCATGATTTCCTCGACTTGATTATAACTTGACTTGACTTGACATGACTTGAGTAGGACTTGACTTTGACATTCTACAGATTGTGAGTACTTACCTTGACTACGGTCTATAGGATTTTATACTAGGATTGGCTACCGTCTTGGTTGTGAGTACTTGCCTTGACTGCAATTGAGACACTATAGAATGTGAGTACTTGCCTTGACTGCAGTCTATAGCTTTGACCTATTAGCCATTTCTAGTATGGCATACCAGTGTCTTAGGATCCTTGTGTTTAGATCTTGTGTCTTGGTCCATGTTGTCTCGTTGGATGTCCTTGATTGTTTCTCACTTCTTTATATATTTGTACTATTACATGTTGGCTTGTATATTATGTATCTTGCTAGTCCTCTGAGGACCTGATGATCTCTTCAGGTTTAGCGACTACGTGGAGTTAGTTAGCGCCCCATGATGGTAGAGGATTGTGAAGTATGATATATGTATTTGCTTGTGATATTTCTTTATTAGCTTCTCGTGCTTTATATTCCATATCATGATATACTCTGCTTATTTATAGACTCACATCATTCTTCGAGTCTAATCGAACAATATGTTAATGGGCTGCAGACCATGACCCATAATTGTTCATTCTTGTCTTATATGATTCATGTGGATTGAGATATAGTTTAGACTAGATATGATACCATGACCTTGACAGCTTATACGTACTCGAGTCGGGCTGGAGTCCGCTCGATACGTAGCTTGCTTGCTCACGACCTCGCGTCCGGAAATCGGGTGTGGGTCGTGACAAGAAGGCTTTTGCAGTAACTTAGCCTGCAGCAGTAGCAGCTAGCATAGGCCCTGCCTATAGCAGGGTAGTGGCGCATAAGGCTGCCCCTGTGTGTGTGTAGGCTGTCATTGAGTATGCAGTATAGGGTGTAAAGGATTAAGAAGATAGTACATATGGTAATTAGTATAAACCATAGGCTTGGGGTTAGTCCAGTTAGTGCATGGGTGTGTTGAGATACTGAAGGTTGTATGATGTATAGGAGGAATCATTGTGTGTTCAGTTAGGAAAATGGATGAGGACATGTTTAAGTTATATAAGCCTATATATATTGTTCACAGTCAATTCATTTCATGAGGAGGCACTGGACATGGGTTAGATAGATAAGTTTGGGTTCAATACTTGTATTGATAGCTAAGGATATGTACTTAGATATATTGATAGGTGAGAATATCATGTATCAATCTTCCCTTAGCATATAACAATCAGTAGGAAGGGTAAACCATTGTATATGTGAGTGTGTCAGTTTATCGTAGAGTGTGGGTGTAATTGTCTTTGATAGTAGGTAGATGAGTTGGGTATATAGGTTAAGTAGTTGGAAGCTAGATTGATATATGATAGATGGATAGCTAGATGAGCATGTAGGCATTGCAATGTGAGAATTAGAGTGGGTATGCTAGGGTGTGTTATAAAATGGGTAAATATTAAGAGAGTGGGTATGTAGGTAAATGAGCATGGATCCATGTATGCATAAGAAATGTAATATAGGCTATGAATATAATGTATGTATGAATGTATATGAATATGAATATATATGGTATATAATATGTGTTGATAGTGACTTGTGATGTTGCTTGATTGCTAGTATAGGCTTGGTTAGGCCTAGTGAGACTTGACTGGACTAGGATTGACCTAGTTGACTAATATAATTGACCAAGGTTGACCAAAGTTTAACTTTGACCTAGATTGACCTAAAAATCATGTAGATTGCATCGTAAACTTCATTTATTGTATTTTAAACACATTATAACCTGTATTGCTCTATTTAGGACATTGTGACTCCGGTGTAGATATCTATTTTCATCAGTTGCACAGGGTATCAGGTGAGTACATTCTCTGATAGTTTTCTCATTTATTTGTCAATTACAGTACTTCAGTTCTAGTTAGTTTTATGTGATTCTCTCTTACAACACGTATGGATATTTCCGGATTCATATATGCGACACACATACCATATTGTTTGGCCTCTATTACTGGAATCATTGCTAGTATCATCATATTTGGCTAGACTCATCTCGATTCTCGTATCGTATTTTGGATTGACTTGTACTTGCTAGGAGGGGAAATACTTGAGTAAGACATGTAAACATACCCCAAATCTGGAATCTCCTAATTAGAATCTACTGGAAGCATAGCCATCTCTTGCCTGATCAGTGAGCGATGTGCCTTATACCTACAACCGTTTACATGTCGATCTTGGTATTTTAAAATACACTGTTAGAGTATAGTCTGGACTCACCATAGAATCTTTGATCACTGACTGGAATCATCTTATACTGGACTCATCTTGTACTGGAATCACCTGTTATTAGATTTATATTATCTGGACTCACATTGGGATTACACTTGACTCATATTATACTATCTGGTTTTATATCATGTTACTCTAGTTCAGCTAGATTATATTTTACAGTCTTCATTGCCATGTTTCTCTCTTGTTTAGTTACTCTACTTTCCTTATACCTTAACTGTTTCTCTACATCATTACTCATATAAACTGCTATGTTCATCAATACAACTGTCTATAACTATTTATAGTTCTCGGTCATTTACTTGGGATTTCTTGATGAGTTGTACTCGTTCCTGTCCTGACTGTACCTGTTGAAAATATTACAGATGCTTGCCCCGAGGACACTTGCCTTACTTACTATAGACCAGGAGATGGCTTAGCTACCTTTGGCCCCGACACTCATGAGTGATTGGGAGACTAGGTAGTTTACTTGGTTTAGTTTTCATGTTTTAGAATTTGAATTGTAATAAGTTGAGATATTGTTTGCTTTGAGATTGTTTGAGATTATTATTATTTAGTAGTTGTTTTTGTCGTTATTATTTAGTCTTAGTTATAAACTTCTGTGTTACCATATCGTGCTTAGACTATGATTGAGATTTTATTATATCTATACTTGTCCTTTGTTCGGAGTTGAGATTTTGACAAGTACATTATATAATTGCGTGAGTTGTTGATTAGATAGTAACCTAGGACAGCGTTCTACCGCCGACACTGCGACATAGGCTGGGCGCTATTACGTACTCGTATCCTCACAGTGGGTACGGGTCGTGACACGTTTTTAGTGGTGGCCCAAACAGGTCGAGAGTCGTATTAGTACGATATCGTGGTAGTACGGCGACTTAGTTGTACTGCTACGAGCCTGCGATAGGACTGAGGAATAGCCTTTAGCAGAGAGGTTACTCAATCACAGTTTGGACTACTTGAGAAGATTCCTGGGATGACCCTTGAGAATCTCATTATAAACTATCTCGAAATTCGATTCCGACATTTATGTCTACTTTCTTGTTCATCGTTGAAATTGATTCTTGGTATTCATTATTGACTTGATTTTCTACCAAGATAACATTATGGGCTAGGTTGCCTCAGTCATAGAATCTAGAGTCTTCTACAGCCATATTAGCTGGTTTGGCGATGAGATAGAGTCTGATTTTGGATGTATTTATCGGGTATGGGAATTTAAAGTTTTTGCAGCCAAGCTAGCGACAATACAAAAATTTTAAATACCATGATTCTAGAGGTATATACATTAGTTGTGGACTCTATGGATTATCAAAGCCATACTTACTGGTGTGACGAGGATTCTGGTGACATGGTTCTGGATAGACGGATATGATTATCAGATTGTGGAATAAATACCATATATATAGTGCCCTAGTATAATTTAGTAGAATATCAGGGTGGATATTACTTGAGTGTCATAGATTAGATAGAGGGAGCTAGGCCACCTTTAGCGTAGCACTGTGCCCCATACATCAGAGGAATACACCCCAGAGGGGCAGGGCGTTTGCGCTAACAATCGAGTAGACCGACGCTATGGGTGACGGGTTAGCAGGTCTGTCTTTCCTGTTCTTCTTTCCATCTTGTTGCGTGATTCCATTAGTACCTGTCAGGATGTTTTGTTCTATGATAGATAGTATAGTGACCCTGATCAAGACCATGATATCACGACCAGTAAGATTATGTTTGCCCGATTATCTCTTGACCTTGAATGTTGGGTGTTTGACCTATTAGGGGTACGATCATCTTAATTTCGAGGGCAAAATTTTCCTAAAGGGGGTAGACTTGTAACACCCAATTTTCCAAATGAGAGTAATTTTGAACTTTTATAATTTTAATTATTATTTATTGATATTTATATTATATTATGAATTTTGGTGAATTTTAATCAATTTAAAACTGTTTTAAGTCATGACTTATGATTTTGATGTGCTGCTAGGGAAACCCTAGAGATCGTATGACCTAGAGCCTAACCATGTTATTGGATATTTATTTATCATTTTTAGCCTAGGGGTAATTTGGTCATTTTGACTTATTAGAATTATTTGATTAATTATTGGATTGATGATTGTTAATTTTGACTTTTTCTAGTTGTGACTTAAGAGACTAAACTAGAAGCTAACCCTAGCTATGGTGACTTAGTAAGCATGATGAGACCCTAGTCTAACTTAAGTCAACCTCATTCTAGTCATTTAGGAACTAGTTTGAAATATGAGAAATAATGATAGGTGCAATGACTTATGACTTAAGGATTTAATTCCATGACTTATGAAACTTGGCCCATGGCCCATGACTTGAACCCTAATCCTAATTTCAGCCATAAGTGACCAGCCACATAGGGATCCCCACCCTATTTAAACACTCATTCACTTGTTCTTGCCTCTTTTGTGCTCAACCAACTTTTAGGAAGGAAAGGTAAATCTCCATCTTCCCAAATTCCTATTAATTCCATTTTAATTCCTTTTTCATCCAAATCTTTTGCAATAGATTCTTATCACCCTTTATTTGATATTCATGCAGATTAATTTCAGTTTGAGTACAATTTTGAGGATTTGGCTAGCATCGGGAATCAATCGATTTGGGGCTTTTCTTGGTCATTTGAACCTATAGGTAAAACTCCTTAAATTGTGTTTTTATTCTGATTTCTTTACATATTAGGCTAGATCTAGGTGTCCCCTAGCTGTCCCTCAAGTTTGGTAGGAAACCGTGTCCGTTTGGTGTCCCTATCGGACACGTGTCTATGTGTATGTGCAAGTGTTAATTGAAATGCCATAATGGATGTTTTTATGTTATTTTCGAAATCTTTTTGATTGGGATTGTTGGTTTTTATGTGCCCTATGATTTCCTTAACATAATTGTGCAGTTCTGTGTCCTGTCGTGTCCACACGAGGGCACAAACTCACTCGCGCGTGCGGCTAGGGTTTTTCATGCTATTCGGGCTTGACACAGGACACGACACGGCCCTCGAGACACGATTTTTGGTAGAAACGAGGGGGCAATCTCTGTCACCATCCTCCCAAAATTTGGGGTGGGTTGGTGGAGTATTCGAGAAGTTATCCCCCTCGCACTGACCCGCATTGACACTGCATACGCAAAAAAACCCCCACTGATACGGGCTTCGCATCACGATACGACACAGCTTGGACACGGGGCAGGGTGTTCAGTCCCTAGCCCTATATCCCCTCGACACGAGTGCAAGAGCACGTGGTGCCTCGAGCACTGTGTCGAATTTTTGGACCTGTTGGTGTCCCATTGGACACGTGTGACATGTCCACATGTCTGTACACACTTGACACTCACTCGCACTTGCACATCACTCGACCACATGCTCATATATCACTTGAGACTCTAGTTTACTACATAGCCTCTGATTGTTGCTGACACGATTTTGGACACTGGGTTTGGACACTCTCGACACACTGACACCACTCATGGTTGACACACACACACCCCTTCCTGACACGTGTATTAGTTTAGGGTTGCTTGTTAATTGAAAGGGATTTTGGGTTCAATCCTAGGATTTCTGATACTGTGTTCCAGGTTCGAAATATGGATCTCTTGATACCTTGAATATGTGGCTTTTCCAACTGATTTTAAATGATAATTCGATTTTCAAATGAGTTCATACATTTACCTAGGTTTCACAATGATTTTCAAGGTTAGGTTTCAAGTTGAATTGGTTCCAAAACTCAAAGACTGGATTTCAAATTTACATGTCTTCTTACCCTCTCATTCCCTGTCTGTACACTGCTTAGCATAGGGTTTTGGGGTGTCTAGTTGGTTTGTATCAGAGTTGGGGCTAGGTATCATATTAGAGATATGTGTTAGTGTGGTTAGATGTCATAGAAGTGGTCGTGTGTGTGTGTTTTAGTGTCATATTGGTGGAAATAGTTAAATACCATAGAGGTATCAGTCATGGGAGATATATGAGTTGGGATTTGAGTTTTGAGCAGTTGCTCTTGGCTGCAGTTACATTTACAGCATGCAGAAGGCTTTTGCAGCAACTTAGCCTGCAGTAGTAGCAGCTAGCATAGGCCCTGCCTATAGTAGGGCAGTGGAACATAAGGCTGCCCCTGTGTGTGTATAGGATGTCATTGAGTATGCAGTGTAGGGTGTCAAGGATTAAGAAGATAGGACATGGGGTAATTAGTAAGAACCATAGGCTTGGGGTTAGTCCAGTTAGTGCATGGGTGTGTTGAGATACTGAAGGTTGTATGATGTATAGGAGGAATTATTGTGTGTTCAGTTAGGAAAATGGATGAGGATATGTTTTAGTTATATAAGCCTATATATATTGTTCACTGTTAATTAATGTCATGAGGAGGCACTGGACATGGGTTAGATAGATAAGTTTGGGTTCAATACTTGTATTGATAGCTAAGGATATGTACTTAGATATATAGATAGGTGAGAATATCATGTATCAGTCTTCCCTTAGCATATAACAGTCAGTAGGAAGGGTAAACCATTGTATATGTGAGTGTGTCAGTTTATCGTAGAGTGTGGGTGTAATTGTCTTTGATAGTAGGTAGATGAGTTGGGTATATAGGTTAAGTAGTTGGAAGCTAGATTGATATATGATAGATGGATAGTTAGATGAGCATGTAGGCATTGCAATGTGAGAATTAGAGTGGGTATGCTAGGGTGTGTTATAAAATGGGTAAATATTAAGAGAGTGGGTATGTAGAGCATGGATCCATGTATGCATAAGAAATATAATGTAGGCTATGAATATAATATATGTATGAATGTATATGAATATGAACCTGTGTATGTATGTATCTAAGCATGTATGTAAATATATATATGGTATATAATATGTGTTGATAGTGACTTGTGATGTTGCTTGATTGCTAGTGTAGGCTTGGTTAGGCCTAGTGAGACTTGACTGGACTAGGATTGACCTAGTTGACTAGTATAATTGACCAAGGTTGACCGAAGTTTGACTTGGACCTAGATTGACCTAGAAATCATGTAGATTGCATCGTAAACTTTATTTATTGTATTTTAAACACATTATAACCTGTACTACTCTATTTAGGACATTATGACTCCGGTGCATATATCTATTTTCATCAGTTGCACATGGTATCAGACGAGTACATTCTCTGATAGTTCTCTCATTTATTTGTCAATTATTGTACTTCAGTTCTAGTTAGTTTTATGTGATTCTCTGTTACAACACGTATGGATATTTCCGAATTCATGTACACGACACACATACCATATTGTCTGGCCTCTATTACTGGAATCATTCTAGAATCATTGCTAGTATTATCATGTTTGGCTGGACTCATCTCGATTCTCGTATCGTATTCTAGATTCGCTTGTACTTGCTGGAAGGGGAAATACTTGCGTAAGACATGTAGACATACCCCAAATCTGGAATAGTCCAACTGGAATCTACTGGAAGCATAGCTATCTCTCGCCTGATCAGTGAGCGATGTGCTTGATACCTATAGCCGTTTACATGTCGATCTCGGTATTTTAAAATATACTGTTAGAGTATAGTCTGGACTTACCCTGGAATCTTTGATTACTGACTGGAATCATCTGATACTGGACTCATCTTGTACTGGAATCACCTGGTATTAGATTTATATTGTCTGGACTCACATTGGGATTACACTTGACTCATATTATACTGTCTAGACTTATATCATATTACTCTAGTTCAAGCAGATTATATTCTACAGTCTTCATTGCCATGTTTCTTTCTTGTTTAGTTACTCTACTTTCCTTGTACCTTAACTGTTTCTCTGCATCATTACTCATATAAACTGCCATGTTCATCAATACAACTGTCTATAACTGTTTATAGTTCTCTGTCATTTACTTGGGATTTCTTGATGAGTTGTACTCGTTCCTGTCCTGACTGGATCTGTTGAAAATATTACAGATGCTTGCCTCGAGGACACTTGCCCTACTTACTATTGACCAGGAGATGGCTTAGCTACCTTTGGCCCCGACACTCAGGAGTGATCGGGAGACTAGCTAGTTGACTTGGTTTAGTTTTTATATTTTAGAACTTGAATTGTAATAAGTTGAGATATTGTTTTCTTTGAGATTATTATTATTTAGTAGTTGGTTTTGTCGTTATTATTTAGTCTTAGTTATAAACTTTTGTGTTATCATATCGTGCTTAGACTGTGATTGAGATTTTATTATATCTATACTTGTCCTCCGTTCGGAGTTGAGATTTTGACAAGTACATTATATAATTGCGTGAGTTATAGTAACCTAGGATAGCGTTCTACCGTCGACACTGCGGCATAGGCTGGGCGCTGTTATGTACTCGTACCCTCACAGTAGGTGCGGGTCGTGACAGGCTTAGCTACCTTTGGCCCCGACACTCAGGAGTGATCGGGAGACTAGCTAGTAGACTTGGTTTAGTTTTCATGTTTTAGAACTTGAATTGTAATAACTTGAGATATGAGTTTGTATTTGAGTTGTTTGAGATATTATTATTTAGTAGTTTTGTAATTGTTGTTATTTAGTCTTAGTTATAAACTTCTGTGTTATCTTATCGTGCTTAGACTGTGATTGGGATTTCATTATATCTATACTTGTCCTCCGTTCGGAGTTGAGATTTGACAAGTACATTATATAATTGCATAAGTTATTGATTAGATAGTAACCTAGGACAGCGTTCTACCACCGACACTGCGACGTAGGCTGGACGTACCCACTTCTCGTGCCCCTACACTGGGTGTTGGTCGTGACATCGACCAAGAAGGGTAACAAATATAAATGGAGTTATACGAAGAAATCAACGTCCAGAAAGTATGCAAACACTAGCATATGGAAAGAAAGCGAAGCCAACGACTCAGAAGACGACAGTTCTCAAGACACTGTAAATGTGTGCCTAATGGCGTTCAATCAGGTAACTACTAACCCTCTATATGTGTAAGCCCCTATATGAATATTTTAGGATTTATTAAGGATTAGGGTTGATTTGGTTTTACTTAGAAATGACTGATTAATATTAGATTGCCACTTTTTTATGATCATTAGGTGCACCTTGCCATGATTTTAAAATTAGGAGCACAACATTAGTCATTTTCTCAAAACAAGCTTCACATGCATGACCTAGACAAGATCCTCTACATCTATTACCTTCATGTCCCACTCAAACATAGCCTAATTTTAATCTCTGCCATACACCCATGTTCACCTTAAACTTGATTTGGAGACACAATTTTAATCCAAACCTTCCAACCCAAAGTATGGCCATGACCCAAACTAAGCCTACTACACACATGACACTTGTGTTCCACTAAATTGAGCCCTAAATGTTATTTATTTATCCATGATCATAATTGACCTAATTTATAGTCATGGTGACACCAAACCCAAACCTAACCCAACATATCCCAAGCACCCAACCCAACCCCATGTGCACACTTTCATGACACCCACAAAATACCCCACAGTATTTCTTCTTTCTGCAAAAAAACAAGCACCTAGTTTACCCACTCATAAATCCAATGGATAATAACATGAAGGCTATTTCTAAAAAGGGACTTAAACTTATGTTATACTCCACCATCCCACCATTAATGCACACCCAAAATTGGGCAAGCCAAAGGGTGGCTATCATGACACCTCCCTTTCACTCACACACTCCTTAGGTCATTTAAACCATCATTCATTCATGACCAAACACTAATAGGTTCACTCAACACTCAACCTCACCATTTCACTCCTTAAAATACGCTCCTCTTGGACCAGCTGTAGATCTCACCCTCCTCAAAATTTCTCCACAACTCCTTCATAACATTTCTTCATCTCTATTTTCTCTACAACTTCTCTTCATACATCCCCCTCCAATAACCTCCATAATAGCCCCAAAACTCATAAGCCAACTTACTCATGCTGCTTCCATAACAGTACCTCCTCACAAATCCGGCCATAACTCCAGCTCCACCAGCGAACAAGATCCTGGGACATGTCATGACCTTCCCGTCGACTCCATCAATTCACGTGGAACCTTCACCACAGCATGCACCAACTCACTAGGAGGGACAGATTTCAAAAACATCGACCCAGCAGGAGGTCCATCTGCCTCTTCGGTCGCCTTTCTACCTCAGATATTGTACATGCCATTCACTCCCCAGATGGCTCAGCAGAAGGGATAGCCGCATATATTCCATTTCTTTCAGGCGATGATGTAGGCATAGTGGCATCAGACCAAAGTTTTGAGGCAAAGCTTGATGACGGCCCTAGAAAGAATACCTACACCAGTACCTGCACCAGCACCAGTACCTGCACCAGCACCAGTACCAGCTCAGCCGGTAGACACTATCCAGAGATATCGCTAGATGAATCTGAAGTCTTTTGATGCTCAGGAGAGCCCAAAGGAGGTCACTGAATTGATGGTCAACACACATAAGCTTCTAGAGGCATCACAACTGCCTCTTAACCAATGGACGACTGCCGTGAGGATTCAGTTGGAGGTTAATGCTTATTATTGGTGGGAGTCGAAGGAGCGTAAAGTTGGCAAGAACCAGGCTTGGAAGCAATTCTTCAAGCACTTTAAGATGAAGTACTCCCCGATGACTATTAGGGACATTCCCTTCGATGAGTTCCTCAACCTCAAGCAGGAGAACATGACTGTAGACGAATGTGATGCGCAGTTCAGCAATCTTAGCCGGTTCGGTACCATTCTGATACCGAACGAGAGAGAGAAGGCCAAAAGATTTTACCAAGGATTGACAAAGGAGCTTCAAAGAAGCCCCAGCCCTCAGGCGAGGGAACTCATATGCAGAGGCGATAGAAGAGGCCAGAGTCCAGGAGGCCATCAACAAGGATCCATCGATTTCGAGGTACCCTGCTACTACTATCATACTAGACGAAGGACAATAAGGAGGACTGATCAGGCGCTCAGGAGAACATATTCAGCAGAGGGTCATCCCATACTAGGCAAAGGACATCAAGACTGGTCACTTTTGCGGCAAGAAGGGACACATTTAGAAGGAGTGCAGGAAGAAGCTACGATTGTGCTTGAAGTGCGGATCGAACCAGCATCGGGTTTCGAGGTGTCCAAAGTGTCAAGACGAAGATCAGCCGTTAGTCCCGATGCTACTTCTGTCACAATTGGGTATGATTGCCAATTGTTATTTAATTATTAGTATTACATATTGTTATATTATTGTGTATCTAATTTCGAGGACAAAATTTCCTAAGGTGGGCAGATTGTAAGCCCATATTTGAGAATTTTAGGATTTATTAAGGATTAGGGTTGATTTGATTTTAATTAGGAATAATTGACTAATATTAGATTCCTACTTTTTTATGATCATTAGGTGCACCTTGCCCTGATTTTAAAATTAGGAGCACAACACTAGTCATTTTCTCAAAACAATCTTTATATGCATAACCTAGACAAGACCCTCTACATCCATCACCTTCATGTCCCACTCAAACACATCTCCTTGAGCTCTATTTTAATCACACAACATTCCTAACACATAGCCTAATTTTAATCTCTACCATGCACCCAGGTTCACTTCCAACTTGGTTTGGAGACACAATTTCAACACAAAGCCCCCAACCCAAAGTATGGCCATGACCCAACTAAGCCTACTACACATATGACACATGTGTCCCACTCAATTGAGCCCCTACAAGCTATTTATTTATTCTTGATCAAAATTGACCTAATTTCTAGTCATGGTGACACCAAACACAAACCTAGCCCAAGCACCCTCCCCAACCCCATGCGCACACTCTCATGACACCCACAAATACTCCACACCATTTCTTCTTTCTACAAAACACCAAACACCTAGTTTATCCACTAATAAATTAAATGGACAATAACATGAAGGCTATTTTAAAAAGGTACTTAAACCTCTGTTATACTCCACCATCCCACCATTAATGCACATCCAAAATTGGCCAAACAAAGGGTGGTATCATGACACCTCCCTTTCACTCACACACTCCTCGGGTCAGTTAAACCATCATTCATTCATGGCCAAAACTAATTGGTTCACTCAACACTCAACTTCACCATTTTACTCTTAAAATACCCTCCTCTTGGACCAGTTATAGCTCTCACCCTCTTTAAAATTTCTCCACAACTCCTCCACAACATTTCTTACTCTCCATCTTCTCTATAACTTCTCTTCACACATCCCCCTCTAAAACCCTCCACAACATCCCAAAACTTACCCACAAGCCAACCTACTCATGCTGAACCCATAACAGTACCTCTGTACAAATCTAGCCATAACTCCTTCCGCATTCACAATTTTCCACAAGTCCTTCCTAACATTTCTTTCTCACCCTTTTCTCCATTATTTTACTTCAAAACTCTTTCCCTAGAAACCCCTCCAAGCTCCTCAAAACAGTATTCTAAGCAGCCCTAACTGTTGTCCACTGCTGCAGGGTGCTTCTGCATATTTTGGCTATTATTGTGTCTTTAGCTGTCTCCATATTCATAATTTACCCATAAATCCTTCACAATATTTCTTTCTCTCTTTCTTCTACAACCTCTCTTCACAACGCATCCACCAAAAACCCCCACACACCTCATAAAAAGTCACAAATACAGCCTAGCTGCTGTCTATTGTTGTCGTGCTAGCAGCAGCTTGTAGCTACTATTGCGGCTTCCTCACTGTTGTCCACCTCCTTCATGATCTTCGTGCAACCCCTCATTGGCTCTAGGAGCACCCCTGGGTGGTGGTTCGAGCCACATTTGTCACGACCTACACTCGCTTTTTGGGATGCGAGTGCGTGCGTAAGTCCAGCATATGCCACGGTATCGATGGTAGTACACTGTCTAACCCGCAATACACAAGTGCGCATAAAATATATCTTTATTTGGTCATTCACAACAACTAAATCATTTACAATATTCAATCATTACATTTAAAGAAAATACAATATCTTATAAATATCGAATACTACTATCATCACATCTAACTAGCCTTCATGGGTTGACCTCAGCATATACCCATGTCTCCTCCAATGGTCCAAAAGCGTAGAGTAGTAGCGGCTAATCTGAAAAATTGGTTTCCAGTCAGGAATGGAACAAGTACACATATGACAGGCTATTCAAAACATGATAGAAATTACAAAAACATAAAAATAACATATGTGATTAACTAACAGGTAAAACTGACATCATGCTTTAGCAAGGAAGGAAACAGAAAAACTCTAGATATAGCAACCAGGACACATGTAAATATGATGACATGGCAGGCGATGACAAAACAAGGTAAAACAAGTAAATCGACACCTATCTAAGTGTGTTAAAATATCGTGTTCAACATGTGAACGACTAATGGATAAATCTGGCCAATCGCACGTATCGTGTGCGGCTGCTATTCTTCACGAAAGACCATAGAATGGAAATGGTAGTTAACACGTCTATTGAGATATTTTTCTGCCCGACTAGTACTCATGGATTCAAATAGGTCACAAACGGTAATCATGTAAATACATTAGTCACGAACATAGTAGACAAATATAATAGGTAAGGAATCCATATTACTAACCACGTGTATCAAGCGTGTCAAAAAATATGAGATGCATATGTATAGCATGTAATAGAAAAACTATCAGGAATCGAAAGCAATCAGCATATGTACTTACCTGGGGTCCTTTGCTGGAGAAACAAACCATCTCGTTAGGTCCAGAATAGTCTGGTTGCCAAGGGTCGATTTGAAGGATTTCAGAAATCGCAAGGAAATTGTAACCTTCGTTATCGAATTACTGATTTTCTTTCGAATTTTAAAATTTCTATTTTATGAAATTATCTAAATCTTTGAAATCGTAAAATGAAACGTATTTCGAATGTATTATGCTATCAGTGCTTGTTGGTCTCGGTTTTGAGAAAACTATATTTTTTGAGATTTTTCTTGTCCTAAATAAATACCTGTCATTTTCTTGAAAAGTAATAAGTATTACTTTTGTATGTGAAAAGATTTATCATAAATAAATTTTGTTTGTTATATATAGATATATATATTATGAATAATGTTTTTAGTAAATAAAAATGAGTGAAAATATGTTTTGTAAATAAATATATTTATTAACTAATTAACTAGTTGTTAATATCTATATCTAGCTAGTGATTAATTAATATTATTTAACTCATAATTAAATGGATAGGAATAATGGTTAGCAGTTAGTATTAGTGGTTAGCATTTTCCCACTATTTCTCCTATAGCTACTACATTTACATTTATGGCCATTTGGATTTCTAACCTACCCTATAAGTATTGGACATCTTCCATATTTATAAGACAAATTGCTAATCCCTATAATTCTCTATTGTAGCCGCAGCACATACATTGCCAATACTACTACTACCACCACCAGCGCACCTGCCCCGACCTTCCCGACCTCCCGACTAAGACTGACCACCACCATTGCCAGCCTTCTCCACGACCAACTGGACGGATCTCCACTACTGTACCCATATTGCTCTAAATCTCTCGACCGCCACCTTGACATTGCTACCACCACCATTTCTATTTTCGATAGCACTGCCCCTGCGACAGACGACCACCACCTCCATCAGGACCGAGCCCCGCCGTCTCCTTCTCCCCTGCAAGCTGGCCATGGTCAGGTGCTTATCACCGCCACTACCATTATCATCCATCCATTCCTGCCTCATCCACTACCTAAACACACCAACACCCCCACCATATCTGTTGGGTTTTGGTGTTTTTTTCAAAGTGAATTTCAGTCCCACATCGGCTAGACCAAAGGACTTTTATCTCTATATATTAGCTTTCCTAGTTTAGAGATGCACATGTGGTGTGGAGGTGCACATGGGTGTGCCATGTGGGGTTATTTTTTTAATGGGAAAAAGGCTAAATCAACAATTGAAAGCATTCATGCTTTTGCTCTTGGGAAATTTATTTCCAAGGGAGCTAAGCCCCGTAGGGGCTTAGTGGCTCGGACTCGGACTCGGACTCGGGCTCGGGCTCATGGGCTCATGAGGCGTAATGTGGCATTTTGTTGGCGCACTTTATATTTAGCACGTCAGCATCGTCGCTAGGCATATAGTGCACTTTAGTTCGTTGCATGAGCCACTTGCGCTACCACGTTGCACAAGCCCAGTTGTGCTGCCTAGGTGCGCGCCCAGGTTGCGCCTAGTTTGCGCTTGGTTGTGCGGGTTGCGCGGGCTCGTAGGTTGCACGGGTTGCGCGGGTGCGCGGGTTGCTCGGGTTGCGCGGGTGCGCTGGTTGCGCTGCGTGTGCCGCGTGCACAATGCGTGCAGTGTGCGCAGTATATGCAGCTCAGTACGCGCTATGTCGTGCGGAGTGCAAGGAGCGCAGGGTCCGCGCATTTGGCGCAACTTGTATCAGAACGTGCATTTGCACGTTCTGGACGATTGCTACATGTTCGGGGTAGTTTTTACCATGACCCTAAACAGAGAATTCCAGCTACCGAGCAGTTGTTGCAGGGCCTATATAAAGCATCCTCTCTCTCACAAGGCGATAGATATACAAGTAATAGAAGCCACCACAGAAAGTTTACGAAGTGTTTTCTACACAAGTAAACAGAGAATTCCAGCAGCCTTCGAGAGAAAGGAAAGGCGCACCAGCGTTGCTTTTGTACGGTAGTTCATGTCCATCCGAGGAGTCAGAAGAGCCGGAGTGTTCCAAGTTCTCCGACAAACTTGTTGGTTCCTGGAAGCTGTTCGTGTAGGGCGAATAAAGCTTTGAGCAACGGTGATTATTCACCCAGCAGGAGTTCTTCCATCTTTCGCCAGTCACCTTCTTCATTGCTGCCAGTAATTCTGATTGTATCTTCTTTTTAGGAGTACTACGATCGATTGCTGTGGATTACGAAATCTTTTTAGATTCTTGTAATACTAAAACGAGATCTTTTTAGATCTTCGTTATACTCGAGCAACCTTCCTAGAAGTGTTGCGTTGGAACATTGTTTTACAATTGTTTCATCTTCTCAGTTTTCCATTGAAAAATTGTGCCCCGATAATACCAATCTTAAAACTTTATTGCTACGATGGAAAACGTTAATGCTTCACTCCTGAATACTGACTTTTGTAAGTTAGAAAAGTTTGATGGAGAGCATTATTAAGTCTGAAAGAGGAAGGTTTATCTCACTCTTCAACTCAGAGACGGTGATCACGTGCTTATTGAAGAGGAACCTACCGTTCCAGATACTGGGTCCGCTGCTGCAATCACTGCGGCTACTAAACTTCAGGCCAAGTGGAGAAGGGAAAATAGCATTTGCAGGCTGCTTATCCTAAATGCTATGGAGGATTCTCTAGCAGAATCTTAAAGTAAAAAACTAATTGCCAAAAATATAGGAGTCTCTGGAGAAACTGTACGAAGAAGACAAAAATAGGAGCAAGATATTTGTGGTTGAAAAATATCACAAATGGCTCTTTGAGGGCGAGAAGTCCATGTTGCTGCAGGTAAAGGAATTTCTGAAACTGCGACAAAAGTTGGAAGACGAGGCGATGCCCCTCCCCGACAAGTTTGTTGTTGGAGGGATTGTCTCAAAGCTCCCGCTGGGTGGAGTAAGTTCTATGCAAATATGCATAGGAAGAAGCTTGAGATCAGCCTTGAAGATCTCTTGCAGGAAATCTATGTTGAGGACCAGATGTGGGCTCAACTGAAGATGGACGCACTGTCCAAGCAATTGGCTAACGCCAATCTGGTTCATACCAAGAAACCAAGGGAAAAGCAGGCGGCTTCCCACAGCAAGAAGAAGGACCCTAAAAATCTGAACGTGAAGGGGACTACCTTCAAGCGACAGAAGGCAAAGTCTCAGATGCCTTGTTTCAAGTGTGGCAAGTGGGCCACTTCAGAAGTGAATGCAAAGCAAAAACTAAGCAATCAGAGCGAGGAGAGCATAGTATATCTATGATCACTGACGTTGTTGCTATGATTGTACAGGTTGATGCAGTAAGGACTGACTCTGACTGGTGGGTAGACATTGGAGCCTCCTGCCATGTCTGCTCCAGCAAAGAATGGTTCACCACCTACACACCTACTTCTGAAGTGGTTATGATGCGAGCCAGGCACAAGCAGAAGTGCTCGGGATCGGGATGGTGGTGTTGAAGCTGACTTCGGGAAAGTCTCTGACATTTCAAGGCATAAAGCACGTACCTGCTATCGCCAAGAACCTGATCTCAGGATGCCTACTCTGCAACGCAGGCCTCAGGATGGACATCAATGCTGGCCAGATGGTGATGTCTATTAAGGGAACATATTTCGAAAAGCTTTTTATACCGAAGGAATGTTCAAGATTCAGCTTGTGAATCAGTCCAATGTAATTAATGTAATTAATGCAATCACTCCTTCTGCTTATACTCTTGAGTTGTAGCATAATAGGCTAGGACATGTTCATTGTAAACGAATAAACAGAATATCTAGTCTAGGACTTATCTCCAAGTGTGGGGGTAAGGTAGAGAAATGTGAAGTTTGTGCTCAAACAAAGATCACAAGAAAACCCTTTCCTCGGGTTAATCGAAGTACAGATCTTATGGAGTTGGTACACTCCGATACTGTGACTTCAAACAGTTTTCTACAAAGGTCGGGATGAAGTATTTCATAACCTTCATCGATGACTTCTCAAAGTACGTTCGTCTACTTGTGAAGGCTAAGGATGAAGCATTCGAGAAGTTCAAGGAGTTCAGAGCCAAAGCTGAGCGGCAGACTGAACAACAACTCAAAAGAATAAGAAGTAATCGAGGTAGGGAGTACAGGTCTCATGAATTCGCATCGTTCTGCAAAGAACATGGAATTGTCAATGAGACTACGGCTCTGTACTCTCCTCAATCAAACGGAGTAGCAAAGAGGAAGAACAGAACGTTAACAGAAATGATTAACTTAATGTTGTTGACTGCTGGTCTTCCTAAGTGCTACTGGGAGAAGCTGCATTGACGGCCACTTTTATTCTGAATTGGGTGCCTCATGCAACTTCTGACATTACTCCTCATGAACTCTGGTTCAAAGTCAGACCTAACTTGAATGTCATTCGAGTGTGTGGGTGTCTGGCATATGTCAAGCTTCCAGATCTGAAGATTCAGAAGCTTAGGGCAAGGACTACTAAGACGATCTTCTTGGGGTATACTGAGAAGAGTGATGCGGAGATTTTTGATATTGAGTCAAATCATATCATTGAATCTCGCGATGCAGAATATTTTGAAGACAAATTTATAAGGCACAAGAAATTGTTCTTACGGATATTCCGAGAATAATGTGGGTGCGCAGGTCTTCAATGAAGATGTGGTCCAAGAAATGTTGTTGTTGATACAACAATTGAACCAGATCTCGCTGAGCCGTCAACGAAGCGAGTGAGGAGGCCGAAGGACTTCGAAGTACTTTGTCACCTATCATGTGGAAGCAGATCTGCTTACCTATGATGAGGCGATGAAGACCAGGACACGGTTTTTTAGAGGGAGATTGACAATGAAATTGAATCCATCACCACCAATAACACTTGGGTATTGGTTGATCTTCCTGAAGGAGCAAAACCCATCGGATGCAAATGGATCTTCAAAAAGAAGATGAAAGCAGACGGAACTATTGACAAGTTCAAGGCTAGGCTAGTAGCCAATGGGTTTTCTCAGAAGCAGGGAATCGACTACTTTGACACGTATGCTCCAGTAGCCCGGATAACTACCATCAGAATGTTGATTTCTCTCGCATGATACATAAGATGGTGATATATCAGATGGATGTGAAAACGACTTTCCTAAATGGCGAGCTGACGAAGAGATTTATATGCAACAGCTAAAGGGATTTGTCGTCAAGGGTCTTGAAGACAAAGTCTGCAAGTTGGTAAAATCTTTGTACGGTCTTAAACAGGCTCCCAAGATGTGGGATGAGAAATTTGACAAAGTTATAAGGTCAAGTGGCTACATGGTCAGCGAGACAGACAAGTGTGTTTACATAAGTTTGCTGATGGAAGAGTGTGATCGTTTATCTGTACGTGGACAACATGCTTATCCTAGGTACGGATATGAGCTGTGTCACGGAGACAAAGAAATTCATCTCGAGCAAGTTCAGTATGAAGGACTTGGGGGAAGCTGATGTGATCTTAGGGATCAAGATCATCGGACAGACACTGGACTAGCACTGTCACAGTCTCATTATATTGAAAAAATTATCACTCGTTATGGGTATCGGATCTTCCAGGGATCGATACGCCGTACAGGTGTGATCTGAAGCTGAAGCTGAAGCTTAATTCAGGGGAAAGCGTCAGGCAGCTAGAGTATGCAAGTATAATCGGAGTTTGATGTATGCTACTACTGCCATAAGGCCTGACATAGCTTTTGTCGTGGGAATGCTGAGTTATTTCACGAGCAACCCAGGTGTTGAACACTGGAAGGATGTAAAACGGGTTATGAGATATTTCAAGAAGACTCAGACATATGCACTATACTACAACGGAGATCCGCCGGTAGTGGAAGGCTTCAGTAATGCCTGTTGGTGCTCAGAGATGGAGAGCAGAGGTCCACAGGTGGATTCATTTTCACAATGGGTGGAGCTGCTATATTGTGGAAGTCGAAGAAGCAGACTATGCTCTCGTGGTCATCCATGGAATCTGAGTTCTTTGTACTTGATACCGCAGCCGAGGAAGCATAATGGCTTCGGAGCTCATGTATGATCTTCCAGTGGTTGGGGTACAAATACCGGCAATACCGATATACTACGACAACCAGGCGAGTGCGACGGTGGCATCAAATGACCTCTTCAACGAAAAGAGAGGACTGTGCGATTGAAGCACAGGGCAGTACACGATCTTATTAAAAGAGGTGTAATTACAGTGATTGATGTTCGGAGTCAGGAAAACCTGGCAGATCCGTTCACCAATGGCCTCAAGCGCCAGCTGGTCGATGACTCAGCATGTAAAATGGCTTGAAGGCATTCTGATATTAGTTATTATATTCCTACCATAAAGTTTTATGCTATTAGTTCAAAGATTATCTACTAGGCATCTAGATTTTGGTACAAGGGAGGACCATTAACTGGAAGAATATCAGAAACGGTGGGTACATGTTCTATTGGGCATGGAGAGGTACGACCTATAACCACTGTTGTCTACTGTTGTTTTCTGCTGAAAACGGTTCCTGTAGGAAGGCTGGCTTAATTGCCTTAAAGAGTTCTCAGGCGGAGTGAATGCCTGGTGTGCTTTACAGGAGGCACGGTAGAGCAGCACTTCAAGGAGTGAAACTCCATGCTACAGTAGGATGACTCCACGATGTGTTCCTATATGTGGGGTGCTGCCCAGGAATAGGATAAATCCTCGGCTTTGCAGGCCAAGTCACAGCGGCGTAGCACCGCAAATAGGCAGTTAGCCTAATATTGTATGTTAAAATAAAGAGGGGTGTAGTCAACACTACAAAGAGGAGGAGTTCTTATGTAATAGTGACACGACACCACGATAAGGTACCCGGTTAGGAATAAAGCTGTTAGGGTTATATACTAAAAGCATCACTTTTTTAGTAACCTTATTTCCTTAAATTTTGAATGAGAATCATATGGGCAAATGTTTGCATATTGTATTTGTTGCAAGTGTTAATGCAAATGTTTGATGTTCTATATTGTAGATAATATGGTGTGTGGTGTCACACAAAGATCATATTATCAGTTCCCTATGGAGTATATAAATAGTTCACAACCTAGATGGACTTGGACAATCTATTGGAAAGGTTATAGTATAATCTGGTATTAGTCTATCTTGACTATAGGTTTACACTAGTACACTTTGTGTATATTGAACAGGACCACTTGAGGTTGTTCTCTTTGTACTGACTATATAAGAGAACAAACACCTCTGTTATTATGGATGCTTGTGCTCTTAACCCGAATATAATAACGGACATGTATATGCAGTGTGCATTATTTTGACTCGTAAAAGAGTGTGATTCATTATGGATCAACAACCTCTATGAATTGGATAATAATATTGTATGTATGATGGGCTGTTGATTATAATAGAATCTATGTCCCAATACATCGGGTTGATGATGTCCCCTTAAGGAGCTCATAAGGATTGTCATGTAAACCCTGCAGGTGGATTATATTTGACATGACAAATAAAGTTGAGCGGTACTACTTAAGGATAAAAGATGTCGAATCAATATAGTTGTCAGTAACTTAATTTGATCGACGGACATACGATATCTTAACATGGGGAGCCAAACGAGCATATAAAAAGGAGCCCACAACATAATTTGGGATTGGAGAGGTAGTGCAACAATAGCTCATTAGTGGACTGAGCTATTGTTAATGGGCCTGGATTGTGTGTTCCGGCTGAACACGGGATATCCAGATCTGTTAGGAGGCCTAACCCTAATTTCTCCTCATGGTCCCTGCCTAGCCTATATATATCCTCTATTCTCTGGCCGCCATATTACTGATCAGAAATCTAAATTTTCTCTAAATTCGTGATTCACGTAAGGAGAGAAAGAGAGGGCTGCCAAGGAGAAGAAAAGGTTGGAAGATCGTCGCCCACACGACGTCCAACTCGAAGAAGGAATACGTGTAGAAGATGTTGGGGTCGTCCACTCGAGATTGCCAGGAATTACTTGTCTCCTTTCCGTCGCAGGTATAATTCGTGAACCCTAGTTTTCGCCTATGAAGGGTTAGAACACGTATTATATCTGTTTAACTTTTATCGATCAATACGCATACCAAAGGAAGGGTCCTGGGATATCCAGTTCCATCAATTGGTATCAGAGCCACTTTGGATCTACGTATTGATTGATACGTCCATGTTGTCCAATAAAACCTGTGCTGTGTAATAGTCGGTAGATATAGATCTGTTCTAACTCGATTTTGCAGGCATCTTAGATCCAACTATTATGTCTAATGCATGTTTTTGATTGTGTTGTTTAAACCACGACATGTCGTGGATGTTGTGTTGCTGTGGATGTAATTAAAATCATGAGGGTTGATCGTGCTTATTATTTTAATTTTACAATTTAGATTATGTGTGAACTCCTTCGGGAGGCATAGGATTGATGTAATTTTAATTATTTTTGATCAATCGTGATGGCGGTGGTGGCTGTTTTTGACGTCGGACGAGATGCTGGTTTTAAGCAGTCCAGAGGCAGACAGATGATTTTCGATGAAGGAATCGATAGCCAAAACCTAAATAACTAAGCAGTCTAGAGGTCGAACCCCGAATAGATCTGCACAGCGCCAGATTTTGGATTCGGATAGTTGAGGACGGAGCAGCAAAGATGACCATAATAGTTGGATATTTTCTCTTATTTTTGTCATTTTGTTTTTTGATTATGCATGTTTATTATTGTGTGGTTGTTTTTTTTGAAAAACCAAGCCTACATTAATAATGGACAATATGGACATAATATCAACTAGTAGAAAAACCCTCATTGTTAAATAACTAGGTGGGAGAGGATATTTATTTAGTTTAAATCTATGGTCTCTATTACTGGTTTGTAGGTGATGTAATTATACTTGCATGTTGGCTATAGTACTTTTCTCCATATCGGATGAGTATAATTATGGATCACCAGTACAAACTTCTTAGGGATAATTGTAGAAAGTTATCTAGTATGTGTTCACTTCTCCATCTGAAGGAACTCATTACATGGTAATGGACTTAGTATTAAGTAATGATATACACTTAGATACAAATAATGGTATCCTCCCCATCGGAGTCACTGCTATTATTTGTATGACCAGAGCAAGACCAGTATATTAATTTTATTTGTCATAAAGTTATGTTGATATGATAGTAAAATTAATAAGAAAAACCTACTTGAACAAAGTTGAATTTGTATACGTCCACACTATCGTGGCATGCTAAATTCATGGTGTTCAAGGTGTTGGTGAATTTTTTTATTGTTTTGAGGGAATCAATATTTAGTTAATTCAAAAAGTTTTTTTTGCCCTACATAATTTTATTTATGTCATTCTCAGGATTTCAAAAATGGGTTCTTTCAGTCCACTTATGGTGATTCTTAAAGAAAATAAACTTACTGGACCTAATTATATTGACTGGAAACGTAATTTGGATATTGTTCTGACTGCCGATGAGTACAAATATGTACTTGTTAAGGAATGCCCACCTAAGCCTTATGCTAACTCTGATGAAGAGGTCAAAGAGGCTTATAAGAAGTGGAAAAAGGCAGACGAGATGGCGCGGTGTTACATTCTGGCATCTATGTCAAATATACTACAACATCAGCATCAGGCCATGGCCACTGCTTATGATATGATGTTAACCTCAAGGAACTCTTCGGACATTAGAGTAGAGCAGCTAGGCAGTTTGCTATAAAATGTTTGATGAATACAAAAATGGCTGAGGGTACACCATTAAGGGATCATGTTCTCAAGATGATGGGTCATCTGAATGAGATGGAGATCCTTGGAGCTGAAATCGATGGGGAATCCCAGGTCGATATCATTCTCGGACTCTACCTAAAAGTTTTGACAATTTTTGCCTTAATTATAACATGAACAAAAGGTTGTATAGTTTGGCAGAACTTGCAAAAGAGCTACAGGGTACTGAATCTCTCTTTAAGCAGAGCGGTCATGTTTTTTTTTCTGAAAAAGATTCTACTTCTAAGCCAAAAGGTGGTAGAAGAATAATAACATTCAGAAACAGGCAAACTCAGCAAAGAAGGGCATGGGACCTCAAGGCGCGATGAAAAAGTCGAAAGGCAAATGTTTCAAGTGCAAAGGGTCAGGACATTGGAAGACTGATTGTCCACTTCTCAAACAAGGGAACAAAGAAGGTATATCTCATTTACTAGTAGTTGAAACATGTTTAGCGGTATTATCTACCGACACCTGGTGTGTAGATATAGGAGCCACTAATCATGTCTGCAATACATTGCAGGGGTTCCAAGAAACAAGACGGCTCAGTGATAGAGAGATATGCTTGTTCATGGGTGATGCTACAAAAGTATCGGTCGTTGCATTAGGAGATGTTACTTTATCTTTTGGTAGAAATAAGTCTTTAACATTGAGAGATTGTCTTTATGCACCTTCACTTAGAAGGAATTTAGTTTCTGTTTTATGTTAGTTAAGGATGGATATTCAGTTTATTTTAATGACAATATTGTTATTAGAAAGAATAAACATTTTATCTGTTCTGGTGTATTGGTTGATAATTTGTATGTCATTAATCCTATTTCGCCCACAACAACTTATGAAAATGAATAATATATTATCTAACTTAAATAAGAGAAAAGAACCTTCTTGTATGAACCAAACATATCTTTGGCACTTGCGATTGGGGCATATTAACCTAAGAAGGATTCAAAGACTGGTTGAAGATGACCTTTGAGTTCATTGGAAGTAGAGGCACTACCAGTTTGTGAATCCTGCTTGGAAGGTAAAATGACCAAAAAGCCTTTTACGACAAAGGGGTATAGGACCAAAGATGTGTTGGAATTGGTTCATTCTGATTTGTGTGGACCCATGACTATCCAAGCTAGAGGTAGCTTTGAATATTTTGTCACATTTATTGACGATTATTCAAGGTATGGATACATTTATTTGATGCGCCGTAAGTCTGAGTGCTTTGAGAAATTCAAAGAGTACAAGGCTGAAACTGAAAATGTCATAGAAAATGTATCAAGTCATTATGATCAGATCGTGGTGGCGAGTACCTCTTTGGAGAGTTTAGGGATTATTTATCAGAGGCTGGGATTGCATCCCAATTGACTACACCTAGAACGCCCCAGCAGAATGGTGTTGCCGAAAGAAGGAATAGAACTCTTATGGAGATGGTTAGATCAATGATGAGTTATTCGGATTTGCCAGATTCGTTTTGGGGATATGCCTTAGAGACTGCAGTTTATATTTTGAACTTGGTTCCTTCTAAGTCAGTACCTCTTACTCCCACAGAGCTGTGGATTGGGTGTAAGCCTAGTCTGAAACATGTTCACATTTGGAGTAGTCCAGCATATGCGCTGAATGGGAAAGCAGATAAGTTGGAATCTCGTACATCAGTACGCTTGTTTGTAGGCTATCCAAGAGGAACGAAAGGAGGTTTATTTTATAGTCCCAAGGATCAGAAGGTCATTGTTAGCACCAATTCCCGATTCTTAGAGGAAGACTATGTGATGAACCATAAACCCACAAGTAGAGTTGTTCTAGAAGAACTGAGACGTGAGACACCAAGTACTTCAGTACCAACAGTACAAGAGGATGAACCACAAATAACTTCACAACTTGTCACAAATGTTACACCACAACCGATATTGCCTCGTCATAGTGGGAGGGTTGTGATACAACCTGATAGATATATTCTTGGAAGAGTCGTCAGACTTCGTCCCTGAGAACAAGATTATGATCCCTGTACCTACAATGAAGCACTCCAATATAAAGATGCAGAGTCTTGGCAAAAAGCAATGATATCTGAAATAGAATCTATGGATTCTAATCAGGTGTGGGAGTTTGTAGAACCATCCGTTGGTGTAAAAGCCATTGGATGCAAGTGGGTCTATAAGAGAAAAAGGATCAGACGGTAAGGTTGAAACCTTTAAAGCTCGGCTTGTAGCACTACAACAGATATGGGATATAATAGCGTGCTCCGAACGCTGTAGAATGTCTATTATAGCATATTGCGTCCGCTATAAATGCCCCCGCTATAATAATCCCATGTACAAGAACGCTATAAAAGTATAGCGTTCCAAAACGCTGTTGATGGTTTATAGCGTTTACGGCCGCTATAGAGCATATATAGCATTTTGAAACACTGTAAATTGCTTATAGCATTTGGGAACGCTATAGAGCTTTAATAGCATACATGACGCTATTAATCAGTTGTAGCGTTCATGAACGCTATAAACCTTTTATAGTACTGGAAAACACTGTATAGGTTTTATAGCGTTTATGAATGCTATAGCTTATTAATAACATTTGTTTACGCTATAAATGTGTTATGGCGTTCCTGAACGCTGTTGAGTTATAATAGCGTTTCGTTTTATTATGCTATATATCTGCATTTCTTTCCTGCTATTATATTTGCAATAATAGCATGTCAGAATGCTATTGCAGAGTGAAAATTCTGTATTTGAAAATTTGCAGAATGCAGCCCACAGTTACACAAAATGCAGGTATTCAAATGTTTAAATGCGAATCAATCACAGAATGAAGTAGTACCAAACATATGTAGAACAACGAAGTAGTACCAAACATTCAAAATCCTTAATTTCTCCATGTAGAACAACGAAGTAGTACCAAACATATGTCCAAATATTAAACATTAACAGTGTGTCAGCTACATATATCCCAAAATGTTGACTATCTAACATTTAGCTCCCTTCGAGCCTATCCACAACCAAACCCCTCAGAAAGCATCCTCTTCCTTCATCCAACCTACACAAAAATAGGGGGGAAAATAGAAGTAAAAATGACTGATTTAAACAAGGGAAAATTGTTTTCAATGATATATATATATATTAATAATGTTTTTAGATAAGTTCTGATTTGTCCACAAAAAAAAAAAATATATATATATATAATGTTTTTTTAGATAAGTTCTGATTTGTCCACATGATGAGTCCTGCAGTCTCCTGGTGAATACTGGGATAAGACATTCAAGATAGGAATAAGTGATGAAGATAAAAGGATGCAAATTGCAAAGAGTAAATTCATCTTACTTACAGAGGGGTGAAGATAGGACGGCTGTGAGTGAGAAATCTAAATGAATTTCTGGTGCCCTGTATGACCAAATTCAAGATTATAAAAATATCCAGTAGAATTAGATTTACTAATGATATTCAGATATCTGTGACAATAGATAGGGCTACAATGTTGAGGAAGGGTGGAGACCCTCTTGGAGTTGGCAGGGGATTTACCATTGATGTTGACTCTGATGACCTTCTCGACCAAGAGACCATTTATTCTTCAACTCATTGTGATCCAAATGCAAGAAAATAGAGTGATGATGAATGACAGGAAAATGGAGACCAGTGATGATTGTGAATGGGACCAATGGGTATAGATGAAGGATGAAGAGGAGAGATGTATGTGGTAAGGAGACATATTTTGAGGGGAAAACAAGTTTGGCATTCTATTTATAATTTATTTACAATCCATGTTGGTATTGCAGAAGCCTCACTATTTCAGGAAAACCCATTGACTTATCACAATTCTAAGCTTTCATGATCCAGCTGAGTAAATGGATGTACACACATATACTTTGCTTGAAACAACATGATACCAAGTTTGGCTTGAATATATCATTTGTATGTGTGTGTGGCACCACTATTATTATTGAAACCACAGTTGTTGCATATATTGTTGATATAATCAGGGTTGGATACTTTATATGTTAGTGGTGTGCCTCAAAATGTTATCTAGGTATGAGACTTGTCGATTTATGGTAATGAGATACGTTTCACATTCTGTAAAGTATGTAAATCTGGAACATTTGTCTTCACCTATCAAGAGCTCCTATGCTAGTATTATGTTTGGCAGTCTGCCGATAGGTTTTGTCGAGTATAAGTGATGTCATCCTAAGACAGTTGAAGCCATGTTTCAAAACCTTTTGCAATAGTGAAACTGTCTTTTCTGTGTTCATGTATATCTTTCTCATTACCTACCCGAGAAGGGGGTGTGTTCTGTGTGTGTGGTTGGGGGGAAGGGGGGTTCCAGTTGTGTTGCTAGTCGATGGCCATCATAAAGCCTTAGTTATAGGAAATCGACCAATTGTAGGATGTATTAATGCAGCTACCATGAATAAATTAGGATAAAGGCTTTGTTATTATGCATTATGTAAAAATTTATGGGTTGCATTAAACCACCTACAAAGAGCTTCTTGAGTGCTAGTATCTTGACAATTCCCTATAGCAAATCTTTATATATGAGACTTTCTCAATCTATCATGCAATTAAAACTACTAGAACCCAGGATCAAAATTCATCATAATTGCAAAAAGGTTGAAGGGATGATGACCAGGTAGATAGAGAAATTACACTAAATTATAAACCAGTACATGAAATTATTCTTAAAACGAAACAAGTTACATGTGAGTTGCTTGATGCATGATGGACTTTAGCTGATATATACAGGACATTATTCTTAATACGATACAGACATACCTACCTCTGCTACAGAAATCTCTATTTGAATTCTCTCTATAACTACATGACGAATACTCTTGAAGAAAATATCGTTATTCACATGGGCACTGATCCAAGTCTCATGTTATCACCATTTACACCTCTCAGTAGTGGGTAGTGGCATCTTCAATCAGAGAGGAGAGGGCATCATTGTATGATGTTATGAATTGGGTGTCTTAGTGATCATTACATTAAAAATGGTTTAATTTCAAGATATTAATTTTGCTACAATCAAGAAATTTCATCTAGTCCTTAGTATTTTGTTCAGCAAAGTTGTACGATGCACGACACAGACATGGATCTGGATAAGGACACAATTTGGTATGGGATACAGTTCTAGATGTACCATATAGTCATCTATGTTATACACTACTCTCATGAATACGACACCATTTTTCGTATTTTTTTCCTTTACTGCAATACCTTTCACACAGTAAACATGCACGAGAATGAGTTCATAACATAATCACTTGATACTTTTAAATTTGTTCACATAGTTATGTCAATATTGCAATAAATGTGGATCCATCATGATTTGATTACTTCATGTGTAGTGGATTGTCATGAAATTTCACTCTGTTTCCAAGTATCTATTTGTCATGGCAGCAGATAATTTGAAGGATTACCTAATGGTGATTATGTGACAACAACCATTTATAATTTTAAGCCCCTCCTCAGGAAACATCTTCAGCATATACAATACATAAAACAAAGTAACTTATTTTACAAGGAAAAACAACCAGAAACAGAAAACCGTCTCAGAGTACAGTGAACTTACTTTGGCGCATCTACTGCATGGAGCGTCACATTGAACCATGTCAGGTCACTTCCTGTATCTACATCAAGACTGGAGGATTCTGAATGATAATAGATGTATAATAGTGTATTAAATATCAGTATGACATTTCTACTATTACAAATAATAGAGTCCTTGAAGACTTACCTACAAAACATCTTGTTCAGACATTTTCATACAGAACACACATCAGAAACATCGTTCAACATGTTGGGGCCCCTCGTGTGGCTTCTAACTAGCGAGATCTTCCCTTTGGAGACCTGGTCGGTAAGGCAGAGTATTAGTGTCTCGGTGAACATTTTCACCTTCCTCATCGCCCAGGAATTCCTCTCATTTTCTATTACGACAACTTGATCTTTTCTGCTGCGCATTTTGCAGAAGAGCTGGAGAGATTTTGGATCGTCGGACGAGCTGCATGAATCGAGTTCATCAATAGAGGATACCGACCCATTTTGTGTGAAACTGTCAAGTGAAGCGACAGTTTCATGGGTAGTTTAGATACAACTTAAATCTTGAATATATGAGTGTTTGTTACGACATGGAACATGGAAGATGTGTTCGAAATTCTATGTTCTTATAAAATAGTAAAAAATCCAAGTGAAGTTAGTCTTAAATTTCAAGTGGCATGAAATGGTTTCTACATAACAAAAAACTAAATCATTTTTAACTAGAATAACCAACATGAGACTGAATAGTAAGATGAAAAAATGGAATGCTATTTGCAGCAATGAAATGATGGTTCACTGACATTTGAACTGATACATATCTAGTTTAGATACAAGACAAGTATACCATTGGTTTGTTTTCACCATAATGGTTCTCTTACATTTGATCCAATGACAAGAAACTTTGAAGTATCTTGTGTTCCCCCTCCCCACGATCTTTAGCATCACAAGTATAATCTACACAATAAAGTCTCCTTTAAGGAAAAAACACACCAAAGAATAATACAAAACTAGCTAAAAATGCATAAATGACTAGCTATTACAAGAAAAAAAATATGTAAGCAACTTGAAATGAACAGACAGATTCAATCTGGATCACTATACAATAATTCGCAATCATTTAGGGTATATTTTCGTGCTCGAAGAGCAACAACCGCAATTAAAGAAGTCGACAAAACTGATAACTAGTTTAAATGAGAGCTTCTCAGTATGAATATATGAAATTGGTTAAGCAACATATCATAAATTCAAGAAGAACATAAAAACCAATAAGTTGGAAGGGGGGAAAATAGCTCTAGGAACTTTATTACGATTCAAAGAACTTTTTTGCTAAAGGTTCATGAAACTTTTTTGCTAAAGTTTCTAATAGATCAACCTAGGATTCTTAAGATTCAATCAATCCCTCAAATGCATGCCAATGTATTTCTTAAAAAAATTGTTTAGTTTACTTGTAAGAAATTGCTTCTGTTTTTGTTGGTCTGCTCTTTAGTTCCAATTTCGTTGGTACATTTAACAATACAATGGAAATACCAGCCACTAGGAACACTGACATGAGATGCCAAAGGAAATTAGGTATGCATTAGGTTCCAAGAAGAGTTTCTACAGTCATATTTTGATTCATTTCTTATATCAAATAATGACAAAGAAGCAACAAAAATGGATATTATATTATACCTGTTATAGCAATCAAAGAACATAACAATCAATGGGCTCGACTCTGTCCTATGCCGCCCTTCCTCCATCTCCCCCTCCCGGTGGATCTCGACTCTGTCCTATGCCACCACAATCCTTATCGAATGTCTCTCGAAGTACTCAGACACCCACACCCCATCCCAACGTTGGCATCCACCAGCCAATCCGGGTCCTCCTCCTCCACCACCGCCCCTGCCTCCTCCTTCTCCATAAGAATTTTAGTAGGATCCTCCTTCCTGCTCAAACCGATATCCAAAAAAAGGAGAAGAAGAATCTAAAAACCCTAAAGCCCTAATCAAATTCAAAGAAAGATGTACCCGACGGAGGTCTTCCTCTTGATTGCTTCCTAGTGATGGAGGAGGGCCTGTCGTGGCGGTTGGCCACATCCATGTGACTTTTTCATTTGCGAAGGCTTGGGCGACCTCGGAGGAGCCGAGAGTCCTGTAGATGACGTGAGGAAGTGGTGGAGGTGCTCTATGCCGGCTCCATCTCCTTTGTGTCCTTCGCCCGTTCCATCTTCAGTTCGTCCTCCATTGCTAGAGGAGGAAAAAAATTTGGGTTAGGGTTTCGGGATCTAGGGGTGGCAGGAGGAGAGAGAGAGATAGATAAGTTTTGGGAGAAGATTTTTGGAAAATGGAGAGCAGTTTTGGGGAGAGAATTTTTGAGAAATGGGGTTCCAGCGGGAAGAAGGGGGGGGGTGCGGGTTTGGGAAAAAAATTGGGAGGGAGTAAAAATTTTCAATGAAAATTTATGTGCGGACGAGGAGTTGAAGGATTGGGGGAGAATATATTAAAAAATTTCAACTCTATGTATGTACCTACGAACTCGCAATCCTTAGGGGCGTTTGGTATGCGGAATACTATATAGCCGGGAATTCTATATTTCGGGAATCAAATTCCAAGGAATTAAATTTCTGAAAAATTACATTCCCATGTTTGGTGACAATATAAATATTTCGAAAAAATAAAAATAAAAATAACGAAAAAAGGACAAATATAAAAAAAACGGTAAAAACATAAAAAATCGGTAAAAACGAAAAAAATAGTAAAAATGACAAAAAATCGGTAAAAACGATAAAAACGATGAAAAATGACAAAAAATCGGTTAAAACGACAAAAACGACCAAAAACGACAAAAATGTATAAACGACAAAAAATAACAAAAAAAGGGTAAAAAACGACAAAAATAACCAAAGCACGACAAAAACGACATAAAACCGATAAAAAGGACAAAAACAAAATGCGGCAAAAACGACAAAAACAGCAAAAAATCAGTTGAAAACGACAAAAAATCGGTAAAAAAAAACAAAAAAAAATCGGTTAAAACGACAAAAAATAACCCAAAAATAATCAAAAAGTGACAAAAGACAAAAATAAAGGGTAAAACGACAAAAAAAAAATCGCTTAAAACGACAAAAATTGGTAAAAACAACAAAAAAATGACAAAAAAGCGATAAAAACGACAAAAAATAATCAAAAGTCACAAAAAAGACAAAAAATGGATAAAAATGACAAAAATCGCTTAAAACGACAAAATTTGGTAAAGATGACAAAAAACGATAAAAACGACAAAAATAATCAAAAAGCTCCTATAACTTATTTTTTAATATAAAATAGAAAACTGTGTCTTCTCCTATGATTAGAACAGTAATAGTTCAATTGTGAGCATTCATTAACTCGGTTAACCGAATCGAATTACCAAATACCGAATTCGACCGAAAATCGAATAACAAAAATTGAAACCGACCGAAATATCCCGTACCGAACCAAACCGAACGGAATAAATCTGTTCAATTTTCATTTATTTGGTTTGACCAATATTTCAGTTTATTTATAATTTTTTTGTCAATATATATAACTAAATATACAAAGATATATTTCGTATATATATTACTAAATTTTCTTATTCGGTTTACCAGGAGAGGAATTTTGATAAAATTTCTGAAGGTTAGTGGGATTAAACCGAAACCAAATCCTAAAACCGAAACTGAAACCGAATAAGAAATTTTAGTATTTTCGAAATCGAAACCGAACCGAATTTTTCTCAAACCAAACTGAATCTCTTATTCGGTTAGGTTCGTTCGGATTTCGGTCCAAAAATCGAATAATGCTCACCCCTAGACATACGAGCATGGCAACGTTCAGAAAAAATTATACCTTTAATAGCGTTCATAACATGCTATATAAAGTTCTGTTAACAACACTGCATAATGAACGCTATTGATAATGACATTCTAATCAGGAGCCTTCAATGCTATAGATAAACTGCTATTGTATGAATTTTAATAGCACTTCAATATGAACGCTTGGATGATTATATTATAATAGCAGGGAGACTCGAACGCTATAGATAAACTGCTATTATATTCTATTTTAATAGCACTGCGGAAGGAACGCTATTGATTATGGCATTCTATAGCAGGGACGCTTGAACGCTATAGATAAACTGCTATTGTATACCCTATTTGTTGTAGTGTAGCAAAATGTTTTACTCAAAGAGAGGTATCGATTCTGAGAAAACCTTTTCTCTGTAGCCATGCTTAAGTCTATCCGAATTCTTTTATCTATTGTAGCTCATCTCGATTATGAGATTTGGCAAATGGATGTGAAGACAGCTTTCCTTAATGGAAGTCTAGAGGAAGACTTCTATATGAAGCAACCGGACAGGTTCATTGAAAAGGGCCAGAGCATCTTGTTTGTAAGCTCAAGAAGTCCATTTATGGACTTAAGCAAGCTTCCAGATCTTGGAACCTATGTTTTGATCAGGTGATAAAATCGTATGGATTTGATCAATGTTAGGATGAATTATGTATATACAGAAAGTGTGACGGAAATGTGGTGGTGTTCCTAGTACTTTATGTGGATGACATCTTGCTCATTGGAAACAATGTGATGGTGTTATCTGATGTAAGGGTATGGTTATCCAAACAGTTTGATATAAAGGACTTGGGAGAAGTAGGTCACATCCTTGGGATCAAAGTTCTACGAGATCGCAAGAAAAGGATGTTGGGCTTATCCCAAGCTTTTTATATCGATACTGTACTAACTCATTGTATGCAAAATTCTGAAAGGTTTCATACCTTTTAGACATGGAATTACTCTATCAAAGGAGTAGCTCAGAGGACACCTAGAGAGATAGAGAACATGAAGGCAATTCCTTATGCTTCAGCAGTAGGAAGCTTAATGTATGTAATGCTATGTACGAGACCAGACTTCTGCTTTGCCGTAGGCATGGTCAGCAGATATCAGTCTAACCCAGGACAAAAGCACTGGACTGCCGTAAAGCATATTTTGAAGTACGTGAAAAGGACTAAAGAGTATATACTAGTTTACCAGGCAGATAGTTTAGTTCCCTTGGGGTATACAGACTCAGATTTTCAGTCAGATAGGATTCCAGGAAATCTACCTCAGGTTATGTGTTTACTTTGGGAGGTGGAGCTATTGTATAGAGGAGTATCAAGCAAAAATGTATTGCTGATTCCACCATGGAAGCGAGTATGTGGCAGCCTCTGAGGCAGCTAAAGAAGCAGTTTTTTCAGAAACTTTCTGTTGGACTTAGATGTGGTACCTAGTTTGCCTAAGACTATTACACTTTATTGTGATAATAGTGGTGCAGTTGCAAACTCGAAGGAACCATGAGCCCATAAGACTGGCAAACACATTGAGCGCAAGTACCACCTGATACGAGATTTCGTAAAGAAAAAAAGTTGCTGTGATCAAGATAGCATCAGCCGACAACCTAGCTGATCCCTTGTAGCTCCCCTTTCCGGAATTTTGAAATATTTTATTTATTTATTTGATTTAAATGGTGAATTATGTTTTTATAAATAATTATTTAGTTAATTATTACGATAGATGATTTTTTTGCCATATTGGAGTTTTGGAGTACAAGACGACTAGGAATCATGGCACGGATAGTGCAGTGGCGTGCTTTGACTAGTGTTTAGCCATGGTAGGGAAAGGCCGAGCCATAATGACATCCTAACTAAGAAAACCAGGCTAAGTTGTGACATGATCATTATGAATATTTTAATTATTAGTTATTATTGTTGTTTGACGTTTAGGAGACCCGGTTGTACCAAACTAGTCAAACTGAACCCGAACTGAGCCCAAGCCCATGTAGTCATACGGGACGTCCTACGAACTTCGTGTTGATGTATCTTGGTGTGATGGTGTCGAATTCCCTTTTAATTATCCTATGAATATTTTCTAAGCATTTTAATTAAATATTATAAAATACCGTTATTAGTTATTCAATGGTAATTGTATATATTGTGTCCTTGTACGTTTTGGATTATTAGGCTGATATGTAAAGTTGTATGTACACCCGTTATTGGTTTATTAAATTTCGTTATTATTATTATTATTATTATTATATTATTTTAGTATCAAGGTTATTATATATAATATTATTTACTATTATTGGTAATATTATATTTGTCAAATAACGACATATATATATATATATATATATATATTATATATATATATATATATAATATTAATATATATATATTCGTATTTATATTGATAGGCCCTCTAATAGAATATATTAGGATTCTATTTAATTTATGGAGAGGATTCTATAAATATATATGTCACGCCCCAGAACCAGAATATGGAGAGCGGGGCAGACATAGCCAGCTACGTATATTGAAATAGAATACATCTCAACTATACGGTCACGGCTGTCTAGATATGAGGTTTACTACAAGCCAACAGTCTCTTAAGGTCAAGCCTATTGTCTCAATCTCAAGCAAATAATATAATTACAAGATGTTTGACCACTAAATATACAATAAAAGGCGTCCCAAATATTACATATCAGCTGATCATGAAGCTAGTCGTACAAAATGTGAGGACTAGCAAGAGTTTAAGTCATACATGATCAACCCTAGGATTTGTCAATCATGTTTACAGTCCGTAGGCAGACAGTAAGTAAAGTGCATCGAGCTAACAGTGCTCGTCGGCTAAACGCCTCAAAGAATAACTTTACAATAGAGTGAGCGAAACAAAATAGAAAACCCACTCGTAGCTCGGGTTCCTTCTAGTCGCCACCATTGGGCTGGAAGCTTGGTAGATCCTCGGGAGCTGCTCCGAAATCTGGCCACACAAACCAGCTGGGTCAACCCCAGAAAGAGCAAGTGCCACAAGGAGGCCACGAAATAAGAACAAAGCCAGCAACCAGCACAAGAAAATATAATATTAAGACTAGAATTTACGAAAAACATGGCAGGGTGATATACGACGAGATAACCATGGGACTATTCCGATAACCAGGTTACAACCCGTAAACCAAACAAGGACCGGGATTGTAACCATTCATCTGAACAGAACTTGGTTTCCTACCATTTATCGGCAAGATAAGTAATGTAAGTAATCAAGACAGAAAGCAATCTTGCATGGGATCAAGACATGACTAGACTGGTTGTACCTCATTCAATCAATCACGGCCAAGCAGATCCTAACGGCTTACTACTTTAACTAACTAGGGTTATCACAGGCCTAATTACTAACAAGATGCAGTGAGATTGTTCCACAGCCACAAGCCCTGCAGAACATCCAGGCTACCCAAGACGAAAGATTAGGTTGAATTCAGGTGGGTACATCGTTCAGGAGACACATGTACCCTTAGGTGACTTAGAGGGTGCAACACTCGACGGTGCGCTGGAAATGTGCCCGCAGGCTACAGATCCCAAGAGCGCCCAGGTAACGGGATTGCCTGTAGCTGTGTCATCTCTTCATGACTACTGAGTTATTCTAGTTATTAACCTTAATCCATTTTAGTAGGTACTCCTAACCGTGGTACTCAGGAGTCCCCTCCTAGACATGATGCAAGACAGGACAAGTGGATTTAACAAGCAAGCAAGAAGAACCACCCACGGTGTCAAGGCAGGTCAAGTTAAATTATCAAGATAAATCATGTCAGGGTACTTGTCAGGAGTGCGCCACGACGGGCCACTATCATGTCAGGTTGGTCATGTCAGGAGTGCACCACTACGGGTCACTGTCGTGTTATGCTAGTTCATTGTCATACCATGCCATGTACAATAGTCATTCCAAACATATTAAGTAAAATCAAGTTCATGACAAAAGACTAAGGATATAAAATGGGCATAAAATATCTAATAAAATATCAATATATAGGGCTATAGAAGAGCCAAGCTTAAAGAAATAAGACCAAAACTCCAAGAGCCAATCGGTTAAGCAAGGGGTCAGGGGAGCAGCGTACGAAAAAGTCACGCACGCTGAGAGAGCAATGTACGTAAAAAGTCATGTACACTACAGGGAGCAGCGTAGGTGAAAAGTCACGCACGCTACAGGGAGCAGCGTAGGTGAAAAGTCACACATGCTACAGGAGCAGCATAGGTGAAAAGTCACGCACGCTGAGAGCAATGTACATGAAAAGTCACGCACGCTACAGGGAGCAGTGTAGGTGAAAAGTCATGCACTGAGAGAGCAATGTACATGAAAAGTCACGCACGCTACAGGGAGCAGCGTAGGTGAAAAGTACGCACGCTCAAGGAGGCAGCATACGTGAAAGTCACGCACGCTCAAGGAGGGCAGCATACGTGAAAAGTCACGCACGCTCAAGGGAGCAGCTGCGTGAAAAATCACGCACGCTCAAGGAAGCAGCGTACGCAGCGCTAAAGAGCGCACGTAGCTCAGGGTGTGTAAGCTAAGTAGCTCTGCACACTTCTCACAGTCTCCTCCAAACAGCAAGAACCATGGCTAAACTCAAGGCTTCAAAATTCATAACTTGGCCATCCGAACTCCAAATCCAGATTTCCAAAGTTCCAACTTGGGTAGAATTGAATGCTCTTCCACATGGAAATATCAAAACCCATAAATCCAACTTAAGTAGCTCAAACCATGCAAAATCCGAAAATAGATATAACTTAGATATACAACAATGGAGGCTCCAAATCACAAAAATCCAAGTTCTAATGTTGATCACCATCCTAATCTATCAATGGACAAGGAAAAAGGGTTCTCATGTAGTGGCAAGATGCACTTGCCTAGGGTTGGGAGAGTTGTGTTGAGGAAGGAGAAGAAGAAGAAAAAGGAAATAAATGGTGGTTATTAGGAGAGAGAGTGGTAGGTGAGGATATAAAGAGGGGGAGTTGTGGTGGGTTGAGGGTGTAGCATATGTTAAGGTGATCCAACTCACATAAACCGAACCAGACCAACCCAATAAAACCGAGCCATGAGAAAACCCAAAATACGAGAAATACCGAAATCCCACAAGTTGAGAAAATAAAAATACATGCCAAAAATCCAGATACGAGTATAAATACGAAATACGGGAAATATGGGAAATGAGGGTGACAATATATAAATAAATAAAGTATATACATAAATATATAGAAATATATATTTTGTCATATATGTATCATATATATAGATATAAATATAAAGTATATACGTACAAATGTGTAGTTGTATATATAAATATAGAATATATTATATTGTGTGTATGTATAAATAAGTATGTATATAAAAATGTGTGTAAATATACATGTATACATGTACATAAGTACTTATGTATATATATATATATATATATATATATATATATATATATATACATATATATATATATATATATATCTATATATATATATCTATATAAAATATATATATTATATGCATATTAGCAAATAAATGAAAAAGAATAGAAAGGAATAAGCAAACCCACAAACCAGTGAGCCCAACAACCAGCCCAGGGGCTCACTCACTAGGCTCGAGCCCGAGAAAGCAGTAGAATTTCCTCAAACAACAGTTAGAACACCGACTGCACAAGCCGCTTATATACAACTGTATTATAATGGAAGAGCGGAGAAACCGAGAAAAAAACCCTAGCACCACAACCTCTTAGCCATGGGCGACCCACCCGCGACCACCAGCGGGCGTGCGCCACCGCAGCGCCGCCCTAGGCCGCCGCCGGCCGGCCGCGGCTGGCCGCGCGCGCGTGCAGACGCGGGAGAGATGCGTCAACAGCCGCACACGGGGCTGGATTCGCGACGATGTATCGTCGTACACATTCATCCGTTCTCGAGCCCCTTGCGCAGGTATACTCACAACCTATACGGCTTCGATTTTCTTCTAATAGCTTGTAGATAAAGACCTAGGTTGCTCGATAAATCGCTCCAAATGGCAAAAAACCTGTCCAAAAAATAGGACATATAACAATCCATGAACCCACATTGACGGATCGTTTTTCGATCAATCCAGTCCAATATTAGAAAAACTTTTTGAAGACACTTTTGACAACATGTAGGGCTTCGAATTCCTTCTTATGAAAATTGATTTCATCGACTACGTGCCAAGAAATCGGATTCCGAAGTTTTCCAAAAACCTATTTTAAAAACTAGAAAATTGTTCCACACGACGTGCATTCCGCCATTTCGGGTGACGTGGTCACGAACCGAAAGCTTCGAAGCTGCATAACGTCATGGTCGGTGGGCTTTGGCGGAAATCAAATTGGTCGCGTGTGCGTGACGAATTTGATGCGTATCCGTCGAAATTCACCGTATCGTATACTTTGCAAATTCCCAATTACTTTGTGCACGTTCATCAGATCGAGATAAAACTTGTGCCAATAGGACCGTATTGTTTTTTGGTCCTGTATACCAATTTTGGTCCGATTCTGAGACAGTTGATAAAATCGTCATTTTGTGGGCCCCACGGTCGTACTCAACGGACGATTTTGTGCACGGCCCATCGGAATCCAACTTTGGACATACGGTTGGGTTCGTATCGAAAAACTGAATCCGTAGACATGTAGTTTGACGACTTTAGATACCGTTGACTCTGGCACGCTTTTCGGTGCAAAGCGGGTCCAACGGCGGACATCATTTTGTTCAAAATTACCGTTTTGCCTCTGTGTCCAGAATTGTACTTAAGGACAGGCAATCCTAGCTAATTGACTATTCTGAGAACGTTCATACTATTTTTCAGCATCTGGAGACTTCTACATGTGTTGACTGATTGTGGCTCTTTGAGTGGTATGGTATTATTGGTTTCTCCAGCTAAGGACCTCAGGCAAGTGCACTTTCTGGTGCTTTTCGATTCATTGTAGTCTTTTCATTTTATGTCTATACATATATCTTGGTGCTTGTTGACACGCTCGTCACACGGGGTGTAGCACCCAGTTTCCCAAATGAGGGTAATTTTGAAATTTTGTGTTTATAATTATTTAATAATAATATTTAATTCATGATATAATTTTTGGTGATTTTAAATTATTTTAAAATTATTTAAATCATGACTTGTGGTTTTGACGTTTTGCTAGTTTGCCCCTAGAGACTGTTTGACCTAGAGCCTAATCATGTGATTATGATATTTTAATGTCATTTTTGGCCTAAGATATTTTTGCATTTGACCTCTTTGAATTATTTTGATATTATTTTATTATTTATGATATTGTTTTGGGGTATTTGAGTCGGGTTCGAATTTCAACTCAATCCGACTTGAAAACGGGGACCCGGGGGTAGTTGACTCTATGGGACCCACACACTAGTTAGGCATGGCCCACATGATATTAATTTTAGTTCACATGATAGAATATTTTAGTTAGAGGTTAGAATAATTATTTGGATAAGGTTAGTGTGATTAGAGACTTTAGAATGACTAATTTAGCCCAACCAATTAGCCCTTTCCTAATACTCATAGAATTGGTTAGTAGGGGCATTTTGGACCTTACCATAATAGGACAAATAGTCCCATATGTCCAGCCCACTTTGGGAGAGGATAGGCTCAAGTTCATTTCATTATTCTCATCCACACTCTCTCTCTTGTTCTTCCCCAAATTCCTAGAGAGCAATCCCTAGCAATTTCTCTACCAAATCATTCTATTTCACCACCAAATCTTTCTTTCCTTCTCCATTCTAGCCAAGGAGGAAGCTACCCAAGTTGGGAGGATTCGGAGCTCGTTCGTGTCCTTTTGGAATGTCTACGTGTCGGTGTCGCTCCGGGAAGGCTTTTTTTCGATTCGATCTACCGGGAGGTATAAATCCCTTCTCCTTTTTATTTTCTCATGCATATAGGTCTATTTTGAACCCATAGGAATGACCCCATAGTTGTATCTCCATTTGTGTCCATTTTGTGTCCATTGGAGGTCATAGGAGTGTCCTTTGTGTTGTGGTTGTGTCCATGTGGGAAAATCCCAAATTTGGACACACTATGTGTTGTTGTTATGTATGAATGAATTATTACATATTTAATCTCATATTTTTGTATTGGAGATGTGTTCTATAGTGTCTCATATACATATTAGTGTAGAGAGTGAGTTCTTGATATATTATGTTATATACTTGTGTTCTTTTGTCTCAAACTACTAAATCCGTCATGATTTTTATCCCCGTTTTTAATTTTAGCCCTAACTTAGAAATGTCATAACTTCTCGCTCAAAGCTCGGTTTAATCTTCTGTTTTTTTTAAAAGAAGCGTATTGAAGTTAGCTTTCCAAAAACATGTATTAATAGGCCTAATTCTTCTGTAACTTTCTGGAAATTATTTGAGTGTCAGCTGTACGAAAAATAAACGCGTTCTCGGTGTTTTTGCGATTCCGGGAGTTTTCGGAAAACGAAAATGCGATCCGTTTAAAGTTTCGGAAAGCTAACACATAGATCTATAACATACTTTAATCTTAAATTTTAATTCATGCTGAGATAGTACAGTATTGATTAGTAGGAGTTACTATTCGGCATATGCATTTTGTGCACCCTTGTGTGTAATATATATTCTATTTGATTTAACCCATGTTAATGTATATACATTATGTAATTAAATAGAGAATACAAACATGAGTAAATGGTTAAATAAATGATGTATGAGGTGTAAGTATCCTATCTAATGTAAGCATGTATAAGTATGGCTGTAATGAATATGTAGGTTCCATAGTATGTAATGTATGGTGCATATAGTGGTGCAAGAGAATAATGAATGATGATGAATGCAAGCATGAATGTAATGTAATAATAGATGTAATGTATGCAATATATAAGTTAATAAGAGTAATGTTCTATGTTAACACAAATCCTATATTACCTCAGTACCCCCTTACACTATGTTGACACTATCACACTTGACACATTGTTCACTTACACTTTGACACTCTTTGATATGTATACACTATGTATGCCCATTTAACCCTCACTTGTCCTTTTGCCATATTCACATACACACACATAGCCTCTTAATAAGTATTATGAATATAGTTAACTTAGCAATGTATATATATTATATATGTTAGCATATTGTGTTGTAATATATAAGTTTATATAACCATTTGAAATACCATGATTATAGACCTAATGTTGAATACCAATATGCATGTGTATATATGTGTAGACATGTATAGCTTAAAGTATAGATTACCTAGTGTATATCTAATGTGAATTCTTGCCTATTTGAGTATTGAATAATTGCATGCTATATAGAGTTGGGTGTATGTTGGCTTGTATAGCCTTGTATTGATGTATGCTTGCTAGGATAGTCTTGGTTAGGCCTAGTAATACTTACTGGGTTAGGACATGACCTAGTTTGACCTAGTTTGACTAGTACAGTTGACCAGAGTTGACCAAGGGTTAACTTTGGCCTAGTTTAACCTAGATTTATGTAGAAGCATTGTAGTACTTTATATTTACCCTTCTGGACATGTTGTGACTTGTGCTGTTCTAATTAGAGCCAGACACCTTGTAACCTGTGTTGCTTTAAATAGGACTCTGTGGCTTCAGTTGGACCCCATATACTTATCAGCTGTTCAGGTTATCAGACGAGTATATTTCTGATAGTTCTCTCATTTACTTGTCAATTACGTACTCAGTTCTAGTTAGTTGTATGCGATTCTCTGTTACAACACGTGTGGATATTACTGGATTATGTATACGACACACATTTATTTTCTGGCCTCTATTACTGGTATCATCATTTCCGGCTCTATTACTGGAATCACCGCTGGAATCATTTACTGGAATCATTTACTGGAATCATTTACTGGTATCATTATATTTTGGCTGGACTCATCTTGAATCATTGTGTCGAAATTCTGGATTCACTTGCTGGGAGGGGAAATACTAGAGTAAGACAGTAGACATACCCCATTACTGGAATTACCCCTACTGAAATCTACTGGAATGATAGCCATCTCTCGCCTGATCAGTAAGAGGTGTGCCGGATTACCCACAGCCGTTTATATGTCGATCTCGGTATTTTAAAACACACTGTTAGAGTATAGGCTGGACTCACCCTGGAATCATTGATCACTATAACTGGAATCGTCCCTTACTGGATTCATCTTGTATTAGATTCATCTTGTACTGGACTTACATTAGAGTTACACTGGTCTACATTATTGTCTGGACTTCATATCATATTACCCTGGTTCAGCGATTCTATTTTTACAGACTCATTGCTATGATTCTCTCTTGTTTAGTTATTTACTTTCCTTG